>PVJS01023083.1:0-29941 GCA_004027185.1 Glis glis | reverse complement strand
TCTCAACTATGGCCAACTCCTCCTTTCATGGATACAACTATACCTATCAAAATCCTACACAGTATAGCCCACCAAATCCCTTCAATGTGTGGTTACTCTGTGGAGTCGGAGGGGGTTATACAGATATCTCCCCAGTCAGCATGTTAAGAGGGGGAGCTTTCCGGAATTGCAGTTATCATCAAAATTTCTCAGAGGTTTTCGAAACTGGCGCCCAGATTAATTTGCACGGGGTCGAAAGGAGGAATTAGCTTTGCGCCTACCCCGGTATGCGTGGTTCCCCCCTTCTTTTGGCTCGTTTTTAATGGGTCCCTATCTGGTGAGCAGTTGGCTTGCACTAACCAGACCTGTTTCCTGACAAGTTGCTGGAATGCCACTGATTTTGGTGTTGCGGTGGTATTGCGGATGCCGACTGCAGTCCCCTGGCCAGTGCGTTACAGGGGCAGGTAGATATTTTAGGGCAATTAGCCATGACACCGTGCATCCACCGGATGCCAGGATTGTGTATAACCTCTGTGCAGTTATCTCTCCTGCGCGGGAAATCTGTCCCGTTCATTAGGACGAATGCTGACCAGCAACTGGAGTGCAGAGTTTGAACGAACAATGAATGAACTGCGAGCATCTATCGTGGAGATAAACGCTACTCGTGTGGAAGTGGCCCCGATTGAGCAACTGCTGGATTTGGTCCAGAATGCTGTGGGCTGGCTAAGCCATTGGGGAGGGGCGGTGTTTTGGATCTTCTTGGCTATTGTAATTTGTGGTGGCCTGATCATCCACATTAGGCGCATGCGTAAACAAGTTCATCAGCAACAACATATGCTGGTTCAAGCTATGGCAGCCCTTAAGGCCGGAGCATCCCCTCAAGTATGGCTCAATATGCTGGATCGGTAGTCAGCGACGGGTAAGACTGCTTGCAAGCCATATCGACCTAAGACAGGGGTGCGATCGAGATGTCGCATTTCCGATGACAGGTAAGAATGGTCTTGACAAGTGGCAACCTAAGACAGGCACGATCCCAAGCCACATCAATATATAAAAAAGGGGGAGATGTGGACGTCCGCCCGGCTGGACCGGGTTAGGGTGGTGGCCCAAGATAGCGCCTGGCTGTCAGCCAAGTCATAAGGCACGTCACGTGGCGTCTCGGATGACTATGCTTGAAGCATGTGCACTGTGCCGAAGGGCACACGCCTGATGGATGATCTATGACACACCACCGCGTGCAGCCGCTCTTTAGCCTATGGCATTAGATGCCGGAGAGCGTGATCAGCTATGGCTTAGTGGGGATTGGTCTTGCAGACCGGGGGCGGGGTTTTGCTTTGTATATATGTGAGGGCGGCTGGTAATAAAGCAGAAGTGGAAGCAGGAAGCAGCAGCACCTTGAATCGGGTCTGTGTGGTTCTTCTCGGGGTCCTGCTGGACGGGGCTTCGGGTTGCGACACTCAGTGATAAAAAGCAACACATGATTTGAAATATTTTCCCTGCATTCATTCCTCTGTGCTTACTTTCAATTTCAATTTCTTTAGTGGTTAGGATAACACTGTGCACCTTTAAAAATTCCTCTGCAGTCATTGCATCTTTTTTTTTTTTTTTGCAGTACCGGGGATTGAACCCAGGGGCTTTTTACCTCCGTGCTACACCCCTGGCCCTATTTTTTATACTTTATTTTGAAACTGGGTCTCACGAAGTTGCAGAGGGCCTTACTAAGGAGAGAGAGAGAGAGCCAGAGAGCTGAGGCTGGCCGCGAACCCAGATCCTCCTGTCTCTGCCTCCCAAAGTACTGGGATTACAAGCGTACACCACCACGCTCGGCTCAGTCATTGCTTCTTAACATTTAAACCTATTCTGTTTTTCCCCCTTCTCTCCCTCTGTAAAGCTTGAGACTTCCTGGGATTTCTGTAGTTCTGCTTAGCTTCCAGTAGAGGTCGTTGCCTTGTTACAGAAATATTTTCTTGTTCATTTGCTGAGAGGTAGTTCAATAGCTGGAATGACTTTGCATTGTGTGTGGGAGTCAGACCAAGGGCCCAGTTATCTCCAGGGCCACTGGTTTGCAGGTCATAGCACCTGCATCACAAAGTGAGAGATCCTCTACCTTTTTAAGGTCAGTTAATCCAAGTACCAAAAAATGAGCAGACTTTTCCACTCACCTGGAATGAATGAATGAAGGAGAAACCAGCTGAAGCATGGCCAATGTGCTACAAAGTTTAAATGTGTTGGGTTCATTTGTTAAGGCTGCCATAATAAAGTGCCTCAGATGGGGTGAGTTAAACAATTGAAATGTTTTTTTCTCACATTATCAGGGTTGGTTGCTTCTGAGGCAGAGGAAAGTATCTGCTGTCGGCTTCTTTCCTTGGCTTGTACATGCCATCTTCTTTCTGTATTCACGTGGTCTTCCCTCTGTGTCTGTGCCTAAATTTCCTCTTCTTATGAGGATATCAGTCAGATTGGACTAGCGGCCACCCTTATGAACTCATTTCAATTTAGTTATTTCTTTAAAGACCTTATCCCCTAATACAATTGCATTCTGAGATACTAAGGGTAAGGTCTCCAACAAATGAATTTGGGGGCAGGTGCATAATTCAACCCATAGCATGTAATAAATAAACTTTCCTAACAACAAGACTTCTTTGATGAATATAGTTATGGCTACAGCTATAATTTATCTGGAAAACTTAAGTAAAAACTTTACCTTTCACATCATGAATGGAATATATCTGGACAAATTGAATTCAAATAAAAATCAACATGCTTCACTTATCTTAAGCAATTGTTCATTTCATGTAGAATCTATGTTCTGAAGGCTAATCTAGGATAAAGGACATGAGGGGGAGACCCTGAAATGGAGATAAGATGCAAAACTTCCAGCTACATTTTCACAACTGTGGGCATTTCCCTTTAAATTTCCTCTCAGCACTATTTCTTCCTATCACGATTCTTTGTTCTTTCAGGTCTGCTGAGTTGCTTTTTTACTGAAGTCTTTCCAGATTACGTGAACTGAAAGTTTGTCTCTGTCCTCTGAATTTATCAATCCATTCCAAAAATGTAGTACACAGAACCCACTATAATTGAAATACCCGGGGAAAACCAACTTGAACATGTTAGTTTCTTCTCCCTGGCAACTTACTACAATAGAGTAGAAGTGTTCTTAAAGAATATGTGGCCTTGCGTCACTGCAGAACAACTCAGGGAGTGACATCTGGGGGAATTAGTGTATGTTGGATCTCTCATTCATTTGGTATTTATTCACATGCATTAACAATCCTGGAAGTGTTATCTTTGTATTTTTCATAAGGCAGGGCATCTTGTCGGTGCTCAATAGATGCTTTCAGAGAATGAAAAAAAAAATCAGGCATTGTAGAACTTGTGCTCCAGAATACATGTTAAGGTGCTCTTCTCTAAAGTCAGACTCCTTGCATGAATGGACCATCGTTCAGCAAGCAGGGCCCACACAGGCCAGAAAACTGTAGATCCTACTGCTGGAGCGTCTTCATGAAAATAGAAGTAAGATCTGCTGCCAATAATTGTACACAAGTTACAGACTTTAGAACTACACAGAATCTTACTGTTTACTTATTTTGTAAATGCAACAACTAAAATATAGAGTAGGGTTTTGTGATATATTTGTCTTCCTCCTTTCTAAGGCAAAAGAGAAAAGCTTAGCTGGCTCTGGCTAAGAGAATCACCTGTCTTGGTCTCCTTCAGATTTTTAGGGTTTTTGCATTAACTTTCTTCCAACTTTTCTACCCTGCCTTTACACATTAGGTTAGTCACTTCCTCACAGTGGAGTCCTTTTTAATTATAATGAAGGTTCTAAATTTGCTCTGGGTCCATTTTAAATGCGGAGACTTCATTAGTTTGTACCGGAAACTTTGTTAATATTCACATCCAGGAAACTTTACAAGTTAATTTGAAAAGGTTTTTATTTCTTTTTGTGGGGTCTGGCAATATTATATTTCCTTTGGAGGATTCTGATAGCTGCATTTAAAAAAATTAGGTTTGCTTTAGAGGTTGAAGAGTCTTATCAATTTGATCCCAAGTAAATACAACCCTCCCAGCTGAGAACCATGACTATTATAACATCCTGTCTGATTGTAGCTACTTGAGGAAATTACTATTTAATTAAATATTGAAGAGGCTAAACAGTAATTTATGAGGCCTTTGTTCTCTGTTGTCAAGACCTAATTTTTTGGAGTAGCTGTCATGTTTTGAATGAAGATTGGTGAAAAGAGGAGGAGTCTGAGGGCTTCCTGCAGTCAGGCTCTTCTGCTACACCTCACAGCTTTCTTCCTCTTATAAACCAACTCCCCCTGAAGGAAATGGGCTTGGGGAATCCCTCACTGTTTCCCGATTCCTTTTCACTTGAGTTCTCTTGTCTTTGAGGTGACATGATGGAGTGACTGCTAGGCCTGAGAATCTTTTCTTCAGAGCCACCTCAGGAGTCTCCAAGAGAAAATGATAGCGGCTGTGAAAACCCCATCACTGGAATGTCAAACCTAGACATTGAACTGTCAAATTGTTCCCAGGTGTCCTCTTCTTGTGAGATATTTAGCATTGTGTTCAATATTTGGGCAAACTGACTATCCCATAGGCTCCTCACATCTAAAGTAGACAGAAGTTTGTGTAGAAACTAACTGTAGTTGTGAGACTTTAGTCATTAGATATGGACACTGCTTCAGTGGAGTCTCTCTGCATGGGCTCCTTATGTCCAGCAATATTACTATTATTTGCATAAGTTAAAGGTTCAATCAAAATGGAGACATTGTATGGGAGCCTTTCATGAGGCTTATTTGCCAGTTTAACACAAACTGCATCTCTCTCTCCCCAGGGAGGACACGTTCTCTGTTTCCTATCATCTCTTTTACAAGCGACGACAGTATATATTAACAAAGGGCAAGAATAAATCATTGGGTGTAAGTGTTAATGATCATCTAATAATAAGATGTGATAGCATTATATTAAAATTGCAGAATTGGGCTATATATTAAGAGTGACGTGCTATCAAATTATAAGCTTCAGAGGACACAGGGATAATTATAGTTTTCTAGAAATGCAAAAAGTTAAAGTCTTTTTGAAAGTCCGTTTTATTATTTTGCTATAAATTATGACCCAAATAAGGTGAACTCTGAAATGTCTGCTGTGTGAAAAAATAAGTTTGATTAGCATTTAAATGAGACCTCATCTTGTAACACTTTCTGGTAATTTTTAGAGGAATTTCACATGTTTGATATCCTTATACATAAAAACTGATTGATAACAGAAATTAATATGCTTTTAAAGTGTTTAATTCAGTGGTACAGAAGATTACTAGCTACAATTATGTTCCCTTCTTTAATAGCTCATTACAAAGCATTTTATGAAATACATTAGCTAAAGAAGTTGTATATTTAGTCTGTGATAACTTGAAAGAAAAGGCAGAGTGACCAATAGGCCGAATACAGAACTAAAAAATGGGAATTTGAATCTCACCGAGACCTTTTGACTAACTAGCTGTAGAACTTCTTTTGCAAAATGGAACAAATCACTTCTTTGATCGTTGTTATGGTTTGGACCTGGATGTCCCCAGAGGCTCATGTGTTGAAGGCTTGGTTCCCAATGCAGCAGTGTTCAGAAGTGGGACCTTCAGATGGTGACTGGATCATGAGGGTGCTAACCTCATTAGTGGGTTAGTCCATTGGTCGGCTCATAATTTGATCACATTATTGGGAGGTGATGGAAAATGCAGGAGGCGGGGCCTCATTGGAGGAAATAGGTCACTGGAGGAGTGCAGATTATGTCTTGTCCTAAACACCCTATCTCTCTCCCTGCCACCATGAGATGAGCAGCTTTGCTTCACCACATCTTTCCATCTTGATGTTCTACCTCACCCCAGGTCCAGAAACACTGGAGCCAGCTGACCATGGACTGAAACCTCTGAAACAATGAGCCAAAATAATTTTTGCTCCTTTAAGTTGTTTTTCTCAGGCATTTTATCACAGGGATGTAAAGCGGATTAGCACAATCATATTAAGTAGCTTATCTGGAATTTCTTTGAGTCCCAGACCTCATTGTCTTCCCTCATCTCCAACCTTGCTCAGCCTCCCATTGTTTGAATATTTTCAATTTTTCCTTCTCAGCTTCTTTATCAGGGTGTTTAATTTTAGTTCCCACCTAGTCTTTCTCCCTCCTTTCTCAAAATATTCTTGAATGATGTTCTACTCTAATTAGTTTAATTTATTTGTAATATTTCAGCCCATTGCATCTTGGCATCAATTCCTATCATTTTACCAAAACCATTCTTAATTACCAGATGCAAAAGTCTCTTCTACCCTGTCATTGTCTTTATAAACATATGAATTGATACAATTAATATCCCCTTTTATCCTGAACCTCTCCTGGCTTCTTCTCTGTAGAGCTTTTGTGAGGATTATGCTATTTACTCACTTTAGATTGTAGGGTAAGTGACACTCCCCCAGTTTTAGCCACAGTTCTGGGGCCACAGGAGAAATGCTCACCCTACATCTGGTTATCCAGATATTTATATCTGGCTGACCTACAATTATTATGTTACTAGGTTGATTCACCAACTTTCTCAAATCCTGTCTTAAATCATATAGATATTCTAAGTGCTTATGTAAATTTAATTGGTATATGACCACTCAATACTATAGAGAATCAGAGGATGAGTTGTTTTGATTCTCTCTCTTGGGCATAACATCATATTATTTAAACTAAAGACAGTTAAGAAGCAGGTTGTCCTGCTTCAACAGCATCTGCATCTATGGGACTTGGAATTGGAACACTCCAATGAATTCCTAAGGGCTCTGCCAAGCCATGCATTGATTCTTCAAGATGGAAGGGATATGACCTACATGCTAATTGTTCTTTCTCTTTTATGAGAGTGCAGTTGTTATAATTATTAAACACTGACAAAATGCAGTAATCATATTTTAGTGTACTGAGGGGATAATGAGCACTGGCTGACATGTAGTTTCTGGGTTGTAGAACCTACAGACCCATTTTGATGACATTGCCAGAGGAATGTGTTGAAAATATTCTTAAAAGAGCCTTTTGGGACCCTAAGAACATGCTACCTTGTTAAAAATAGGGCACTGCTTAACATGAGTTTCCTGCATGTTGACTATAGATGTGAACTTAGACACTTATGTCAGATTTCTGATGATACAAGACCTTCAGAGTATACTGTGCCACAGATCCTAAAGGGTTAGTGGTAGAGAAGAGTATGCAAGAATGTTCACCACCTTCCTGTTCTCTGTACAAGGGTGTTGATGTCTCTGTGGCTCTGCATGAAAGAGACCTGTGGACAATCCTTGGAATGTCCCCCATGTGAGAAAGATATGTCTGCTGGTGGTGGGTGGAGCTGAAAACCCAGGAAGGCCTGGAACACCAAGGGAGGAATAAAGGAAATACAAAGAGAGGAAGAATGCGCAATGTGTGAAGAGGGACCCTACTATGACTCTCTATAAAAGGTGACTTCGCCTGTAGGTAACCCTAGTCAGCCCTGAAGAGGGAAAAGACAGCTTTGAAAAAAAATTTGGGAATGAAGTCTTGAAATAAGATGCATCAAATTTTGTTGAATAGCAGACTCTAACATACTAAAATAAGGCTTCATAACTGAGAGAGACAGGAAACTTAGGGGATCTGGCTAAGGTGTCACTAAAGAACCTGCTATCTAATAGGAAAAGGGTTTATCAGAGCACAACTGGGAGTCAGTGATTGGAAAATAACATTGTTGTTTAATCCCTAAAGTACTTAGACTCATAAATAAACTGGTTTGAAGCACTGTGGCTCTCCTTAAAACTGCATGCACATTTATTATTGACAATAGTGCCATCTGCATAGCACACTTTCCCTTAAACAAATTAATATGATTTTAATTTTAGAAGATTTGGGCCTTAAATTTTTAAGCAGTCTATATGCCTGCAACAATTTCAATCCCGAAACAGTTCATAATGATGAACAAGTGGAAATACCAGTTTCTGTGAATACCAGCCTGGTGGTGCCAGGACCTGTCGTCACTGGGGGAAGTCTCAGACAGCTAATGGATAAATGCCGCATACTAAAGGCTGGGAGCCCGAGAGCAGGGGAGTTGAGGCTCTTTTTTTTTTTTTTTAGAAGAGTAAAACGTTTAGCCTACATTCATTTTATCAAAACATCAGATACCTTTGCAGCTCTGCTGCTCTGAAGGAAGCAAGGAAATAACAGTCTAAATTACAGGTACCTGCTATTTGTGCCATGAAATGTCAGTTTCCATCCCGTACAACTGTTCCATATATGCGGTTCATTCTTCTTTGGATGTTCTTATAAGTTGGTGTCCTGCTTATATGGTTACTGATTTTGTTTGAGATCTTGTGATACCTCTGTTGACAATTAACAGAACCACTTCTCAGGTTTAGAGAAAGGTCATCACTGGTTTGCATCTGGACTTTTGATGGAAATCTCTTTTGGAAATGTGGTTGCTCTTCTGTCAGGAGGATTATTTTTCTCATTTAGTAGCCAAAGGAAATATTTTATATTTTGGTCCTGGGGATTGAACCCAGGGGCATTCTACCTCTGAGCTACAATCCCAGACATATTTTATTTTTTAAGTTTGAAATAGAGTCTTGTTAGGTTGCTGAGGATCTTGCTAAGTTGCTGAGCTGTCCTCAAACCTGCAATTCTCCTGTCTCAGCCTTCCAGGTACTGGGATTACAGGTATGTGCCACCATGCCTGGTCAAAGGAAATATTAAATAGCAATGTTTTGTGCCTGTCTTGGCTAGGATCTCCCACGCTGTATTTTGGGTCTATAATGGGCCTTGTCATAGAAAAATGAAAATCAGACTTGTTATATTTATCATTAGCACTCTGTAAGCTAGGAAATATTGGAGGATTGCCTTTAGAATTATAAGGCGAGTCTGGAGCTTAGTTAATAATACTGCACCACTGTCACTTTCTTCTTTTTGATAAATGTACCATGGTAATATAATAATAATGGGGAAAAGTACATAAGGGGCATGTAGGAATTCTCTGCCTTGTCTTTACAACTCTAATAAATCTAAATCTAAAATTACTCCAAAATAAAAACTTTGCTTAAAAGACTGTGAGGGGAAATAATTTTTAACTAGTGTTCTGAAGGCAAACAGACTATCAAATATGTATAGAGGCAAGTTGGATATATATTCAGGTATTCATTCATCAAACACGTATCCATTGAGTATCACTGTCAGGTAATATTCTAACTGGCATTATACTGGTGGACAAACAAACAAAAAAAATCCCTGGTCTTCTGGAGCTTAAATAGTAGTGGAGTGGAGTATTTTTAGAAAATAAAAATAAGCCAGAAAAATACATAACATGATTAGAAGAGCTATGGAGAAAAGGAAGGCAAGGTAGGGGGATTGGGAACACTGGGGGGGGTGGATCGGGGTAGGTTTACCTGAGTTAACATTTAATAAAGACATGACAGGGGCCAACAGGTGAACTCTGCAGATATTTGGGAAGGGGGGGTCCTAGGCAAAAGGAAGAGCATGTGCAAGTACCCCAAGGTAGTCCTGCATCTGGAGTGTGCACAAGGGAGCCAGCCACTGAGATAGGGAAAGATGTAGAGTCAAAGATGAGCCAGGAAGATCACGGTGGAGGGGAATTCATTTACAGTCTCCTGGCTCTTGGTAAGGACGTTGACTGTAGAGAACAATTATCTACTGTATATTTCCAAAAGCTGGACGAGATTTTGAAAGTTTTCACCACAAAGAAATGATGTATCCCACTGTGCAACAGTACCCCAGAGCCTCTTGTTCCTACACAACTATATCTGAGTACACATTGGTCAACCTTGGCCCCTCTGCACCCCAACCATCCCCTGGCCTCTGGTGATCGCCATTCTACTCTCAACTTTTAAGATTCCACATGCAAGTGAGATCATGCAGTATTTGTCTTTCTGTGACTGACTTATTTCACTTAGCGCAGTGATCTCCAGTACCACCCATGTTGCTGCAATGGCAGGATTTCAGTTTTTTTCTATATCTCTTAGTGCAATTTTTTATTTAACAGAATGCCATTTATTTGCTATAAAGATACTAAATGGAGTGAAATGTATTTTTTGTTTCCTTTCAAAATTTATGTCTATGTGGCAATTGCTTTCAAAGTTCAATAGAATTTTACTACTTTCTCACATTTAGAACCATTCAGTTTGTGTGTGTGTGTGTGTGTGTGCTGCTGGGGATTGAACCCAGGGACGTTCTCCCTCTGAGCTGCACCCCCAGCCCTATTTTATTTTTTATTTTGAAACAGGGTCTCACTAAATTGCCGAGGGCCTTGCTAAATTGCTGAGGCTGGCCGTGAACCTGCAATAGATCTTCCTGTCTCAGCTTCCCAAGAGATTATAAGCCTGTTCAGTTTTTTCAATCGTTTAATTGATACATTGTAATTATACATTATAGTGATGTTCAAAGTCATATAAGCAAACATCCACATAGGTCTTGGTGTGTTTCCCTTCAGGTCTCATCCTGCTATCTGCCCCTCCCCATATGTCACAGAGATTGGTAGTGATACCTTCATACATGGGCATAGCATAATTTTTTATGGATCAATGTAGTACACTGTTATATGTATCATATTGTCTTTATCGCATTTGAACACTCAGGTTGTTTCCAGTTCTTGGCTGCTATGAATAGCGCTTCATGAACATGGGAATGCAGATGTCTCTTCAACAGACTGATTTCATTTCTTTGGGATATATACCTAGTAAGGGGTTGCTGGATCATATGGTAGATTAATTTTTAATTTTTTGAGGAAATACTATTTTCCATAATGGTTTTACTAATTTATATTCCCACCAACAGTGTGCAAGGGTTCCTTTTCCCCCACATCCTGGCCAACAGTTATTATCTTTAGTTGTTTTGATACTAGCCATTCTTTGGTGTATGTGTGGGGGGTAATATCTCATTGTGGTTTTTATTTGCATTTCCCTTATGATTAGAGATGCTGATCGTTTTTTTTTTTTTTGGTACTTGTTGGCCATTTGTATGTCTTCTTCTGGGAATGTCTTTTTAGATCTATTGCCCATTTTTAATTGAGCTATTTATATTTTGCTGTTCAGGTTTTGGAGTTCTTTATATATTCTGGATATCAACAATTTGTCAGATATATACATTGCAAATATCTTCTCCCATTCTCTAGATTGTCTCTGCATTCTATTGAATGTTTCCTTTGCTGTGCAGAAACTTGTTAGTTTTTTTGTACATTTTTTTTTCATTTTTTGGTTCATTTTTTGTTTTCATTTCTCGTACTTTTGGGGTCTTGTCCAGAAAGTTCTTGCCTAAGAATTCTAGGGTTGGTTATATTTATGTGAGATTTAGGTCTTATGTTGATGCTGGGATGGGTAAAACTTTTGGAGAGTTTGGGATAGAGTGAATGTATTTGCTTTTGGGAAGGACAAGAATTTTGGGAGCCACAAGGCAAAATAGTATGTATTGAATTGTCCCCCACAAGGACATGTTGAAGTCCTAACCCCTGGTACCTGTGAATGTGATCTTATTTGGAAATACAGTTTTGTAGATGTAATCAGGATGAACTCATGCCAGATTATGCAATGACTAGTATCCTTACAAGGAGAGAGATCTGACACACAGAGACATAGAGCAGACACAGGGGAGAAGTCCATGTGAAGATAGGCAGAAATTGGAGTTATGAGGCCACCAGCCAAGCAGTGCCAAGGATCACTGGAAATTATCAGAAGCTAGAAGAGACAAGGAGGGAGCTTTCTCTAGAGCCTTACAGTGGAGACTGGACTTGATTGCACTGTGATTTCAGAATTCTAGGCTCTAAGACTGCTAGAGGATAAATTTCCATTATTTCAAGCCATCAGTCTTGGGTAATTTGTTATAGCAGCCCTAGGAAACTAGCACAATGTAGGATTCCTTTACATAAAATCCTAGAAAAGACAAACTATTGTGTAGTAATATAAATTATATTAATGGCTTGCTGGAAATTTAGGTGGGGGTAGTTGGGGACTTGAGGAAGGAGGAAAGGATTACAAAGAGACATGAGGAAGCTTTTGGGAGTGATTGGATATGGTCCTTATCTTGAGTATAGTTTGGGGATATATAAATACATCAAAATGTGGCAAAGTGTATACTTTCAATATGTGTAGTTTATTATATGTCAATTATACCTCAAGAAAGCTGTTTAAAAAGTTATTTCTGGAGAGTAGAATTGGGTTCAGAATGAAATTAAGAAGAGCTGCTGAAACAATTATATAGAATATATTTTCCTTCCTTTATCAATATTGCAGTTTCTTTTTTGTTGAGAAATAGAGAAAACATCATACTTCATTAAATTCTTGGAAATTAGATCTTAAGTGGATCTAGATAACCCAGCATTAATCTCCCTGGGGCACTTTTGCCACTGTCCAGTTTTGGCACCTTTATCTGGACATTTTGCTTTAGATTGGGTTCTATTCTCTGTCAAACAAGTCACTGGGACTCCATTCAGAATTGTACACACAGGGTTTGTCTCACTTTCTCTGAGAAACATTTTCCAGGGTGCCCTTGTAGTTGTAGGTGTATTCCACTCAGTAGAAATTTTGTCTTAACCAATGCTTCCTTAATGATAGCTGTTTTACTCTTTCATGGGACAGATGAAGCTAACTATTTTTTTTATTAAGGCAAAGCAGGAAGTGGGAATGGAACCTTATTTTTTATCTAAGTAGGATACCTCTGAGTCACATAAATACATTAATAGGCTGTGTAGTAAGATGATATATGATGGCAAAAGGGAGGCAAAAAGGATTTAAAACTTTGTGGTCTCCCCTAGTCTCCTATTCTTATGGCTGTTCATTTCTGATTTTTTAAACTTATTGGTGCATTGTAATCACACATCTTGATGGGTTTCAGGGTGGTAGAAGTATACATGCACACAACAGTCAATTAGCCCTCCCCCAATTCCCACCCCCATTCCCTCCCCCTTCCTGACTTCTCGTGCTCAGCATAGTGGTTGACTTTGATAAGTTTGTGTGTGTACATCATGTGCATTAGGGTGTTTCCCTTTCTGTCCCTACCATCTCCCTCTGTTAGTTTGCCTTCTTTACTCATCTAGGGTTTTCTCCATCTGTTTTTTTTTTTGTGTGTGATCCTTTCCTTTCTTTTCTTTTTTCTTTTCCTTCTAAACATACATCTATACTTTCTCTTTGGATGACCTTATCTATATCACTGGCTTCAAGCAATGTGCTTACTGTCCTCACTCACATTTCTTTTTTTTTTTTTTTGCGGTACCGGGGATTGGACCCAGGGGTGTTCTACCTCCCCGCTACACCCCCAGCCCTATTTTTTTATGCTTTATTTTTGAAACCGGGTCTCACGAAGTTGCGGAGGGCCTCGCTAGGTTGAGAGAGAGAGAGAGAGAGAGAGAGAGAGAGAGAAGAGAGATCAATTGAGTGATCGAGCGCACGCGCATGCGCGCTGAGGTTGGCCGCGAACCCGGATCCTCTGGTTTCCGCCTCCCAAAGTACTGGGATTACAAGCGTGCGCCACCACATCCGACCCTCACTCACATTTCTACTGAGCTTTTTTTATATCCTAGCTGGTCTTGAACCTGTGATCCTCCTGTCTCAGCCTCCCAAGTACTGGATTACAGGCATGTGCCTCCATGTCTGGCTGCCTAACAGGAATTTCCACTTGCATTTGTCTGGACTCCGCATAGTGAGGTATATCCCATCTTCTTAGGGGTATTATATTTTCACATAATGTGGGATTTAACCTCTATACTTTCCTTATGATTTTGAATATGTGCTTATGAGTCTATCCCTACTGTATATTTATATTGTTTGCACTTCTCGTAATGCATTTCTCTGGTTGTGGTATCTAGTTATAATAGTGTCATAAATGATTTCAGAAATTTGGCCTCTTTCTTATATTCTCTGAAAATGTTTTTTAAATTAGCATTATCTATTCCTTGAAAATTTAGTGGAATTCATCTATTGGGCTGTCTGGGCCTAGAGTTTTCTTCATGGGGACATATTTGTAACTTCTTATTCTAATTATCTAATGCTTATAGAAACAGTAGGACTTTCAGTTTCTTCTTGAGTCATGTTTTGAAAGCTGCGTATCATTTTTAGAATTTGATGCCTCATCTAAATTTTCAAGTTTACTGGTCTATTATATAATTAGAATCATCTTACATTGACATTTTTGCTTTATCTGTAATTTACCTTATTTGGTTACAAATACTGTTCATTTGTGTCTTCTTTGTTCTCTTGATAAGGCTCAGCAAAGTTTTGTCTGTTTTGTTAGTTTTTTTAGAGTACCAATATCTACTTTTTAAAATCTTCCATTATATCTTTGCTGTATATTCCATTAATGCTAATTCTGTTCTTATCTTTATTATGTCCTTCTATATACTTTGGCTTTATTCTCATTCTTTTCCCTATGACCCAGTTTCAGTGCTTCATTTTGTGAGCTTAATTTATTCATATTTATTTTTATAATTAATATCTCTGGGCTTATTTTTTGTATCTTATTTTGTGGTTTCCCCTTATTCCACTTTATTTTGTGTGCTGTTTTTCTCCTTATTTATGATTCAAATTTTTTTCCATCCTGTTTATTTTCCTTCTACTTGCAACTTTATATATTTCGTATTAGTGGTTTATGCAGAAACTACTATTCTTTCCACTTAAAAGTATAAAGTTATAAAATAATGTTAGGAATAAAAGGGGGACATGACTCAAAATCATATATAATGAAAAAATGTTGGAAACAACTTTATGGCAGTAAATTGATAACAGAATAAAATGGAAAATATTCTGGAAAAATATAATTTACAAAATATGACTTCAAATACTCTTCATATATGTATTAACATTAAAAATTGAACAGTGATCAAAATTTTTATATCAAAATATCAATAGGCTCAGAAATTTTTTTTTTTTGGTGGTACTAGGATTGAACCCAGGGGCGTTCTATATTCGAGCTATACCCCCAGCCCTATTTTGTTTTATTTTATTTTTTATTTTGAAACAGGGTCTCACTAGGTTTATGAGAGTTCACTACTTGCTGAGGCTGTCCTCGAACCTGCGATCCTTCCAAATAGTGGAATTACAAGCATGTGCCACCATGCCTGGCTTTCAGAGAATTTCTTGAAAGCTTAGCATAGTATAGCGTCTGGTACATAATTGTTGAATCATTTCAAAAATTTCTGAAAGTAAAAATGGCATTTCTTAGTAGACTTGGAATTGTGCTTGTTTAGAAGAGTGCTAATAAATATGTTATTCTTAAAAATGCAATACAGGGAAAGTTTGCCAACATATTTTATTGGGTTGTATAACCTTAACATAAAAAGTTGGGTAAGTACAGTTAAAGAAAAGAAAATTATAGTAGAATTTAACTTATGGACGAACATATTACTATTTTTAAAAAGTGAGTACATGCTCAAAGCAGCAGTGTATAAATAACATTAAATAATATGACTAAACAGTATTTAACCTAGGAATATAAGGAGATTAAAGAAGAAAGAATATACTACAATAACAATAGATGCAGAAAATATGTCCATGAAATCAACAGCAATTCATGATAAAAATGCATAGTGCATTAGGAGTAGAAAGGAATTGCTTTACCCCATAAAAGACATCACCAATAATCTGTAGGAAAATTATATAATGAAGTCAAATATAAGCCTCCCCTTTAAAATAAAAAATCAAACAATTATGTCTGCTTTCATTTTTCTGTTTTATATTTTATTGAAGTTTTTAGACAGTCCCTTTTTAAAATCTCTCTCCACTCATTTTTGAGTGAAGTTTGTCCTCTAATAGTTTTCTCTAGAAATACTCATGTGAATAATATTCCCTAGTCTCCCGAGAGTTCAAAACGTTTTGTCTGAAGCCTTTATAACTGGCTCTTAGCAGCAGGGATGGATGTAAGATTCCTGGTCTATGCTTTTTCTCTCGTTTTTTTTCTCCCCGAGTACCCTTAAACCTGAGATCCTCCTGTCTCAGCCTTCTAAGTACTGGAATTACAAGGCATGGACCACCATGCCTGACTCTTCTTTCTCTAATTAAAAACTCCTTTTATTTGCTACTTTTTACTCATTATTAAGTCTTCTCTTATTTACTGTACTTGTCTTAATGTACTACTTCTTATTTAGTTTTTTTTTCTGAAATGGTTTGATATTTTACATTCATAAAAGTCCTGCCTGTTCTCGTTTTATATCCTGTTGTTTTCTGGTCATCATCATTCATTGTCTGCAGTATTTTTCTCAAATTCACATACTTCTCCTTTATAGATATGATTACTTCAATGTTTAAGCATTCATGTTGAAACGTTGGCTCATACTTTTTTTATTTTGATAAACTTTTTATTTTAGACTAGTTTGAAATTTATAGAAATGTTGCAAAGATAATACTGAGAATTTTTATATATCTTGCACCCATTTTACCCTATTGTTAACATCTTATATTTTATGGCATATATTTCACAGCTAATGTACAAATACTGATACATCATTATTAAATACATTTGATACTTTATTCGGATTCATTAGTTTTTTGTTCTACTATCCTTTTTCTATCCCAAGATCCCATCCAGGATACCATTTTACATTTAGTCACCATGTCTGTTTAGGCTCCTCTGGACTGTGATAGCTTCTCATTGTGATAATTAGTTTTCTGTGTCAATTTGGCTGGGTACCTAGTTATTTAATTAAACACTAATCTTGGTGGTGCAGTGAAGGCTTTTTATAGGTGTGGTTAACATAAACAATCAGTTGGTTTTAAGTAAAGGAGATTATACTTGGTACTCTTGGTGGTTTATGGATTTCCAGCGAAGGCCTTGCTGTGATTCAGTGGGGGAATAATATGGCATTTTCGTTAAGTTATACCAGGTCAATTGAATATGCATGAAAAAATGAATCTTGACTTTTATTTCATGTCACACACAAATTTATTTGAAATGGTAATGGCTCAGAAATCAAATTGTGTTAGATAAAACAATAATGCTTTTTAGAAGATAACATAGGAGAAACTTTTATTGACCTTGGGATAGACAAGTATTTCTCAACAGGACACAAAAACAAAGTCATAAAAGAAAAGATTGGTATCTTTGACTATATTGGAACTATAAATTTACACACTAAATGATACCATTAGGAAAGTGACAGGAAACCTGCACAGTGGGACTTCTGCCACTTCTCTCTTTTCAGAACATGAATCCAACAAAGAATTCTCATATTCAGAATCTGTAAATAACTTCTACAAGTCAATGAGTGCAATAGAGACAACTCATACATCAGTAAAAACCAGTAGTGGGAACTTCACAAAAGAGTATATCCGAACGCCAATAAAAAGTTTATCAATTTCAGCTGGGCATAGTGGCACAAGCCTGTAATTGCCTTGGGAGGCTAAGACAGGAGGATCACAGTTTGAGGCCAGCCTCAGCAGCTTAGCAAGACTGTCAGCAACCTAGCAAGACCCTGTTTCAAAACAAAAAATAAACAGGGTTGGGAGTCTAGCTTGGAGGTAGAATGCCCCTGGGTTCAATCCCAGGTACCATCCCCTCCCCAAAAATTTATCAATTTCATCAGTCAGTAGGGAAATGAAAATCACAACCAGAATGAGATATCACTATACAACCAAATGTTCTTGAAAGAAAAAAAAAAGAAACTACTAAGTGTTAATTGGATGTAGAGCAATTACAGTTATCCTGTACTATTGATGGGGGTGTAAAACAGTATAACCACTTTGCGAAATTGACAATGTTTACTAAAATTGATATATACAATTCCTATCATTCTTAAATTATACTCCCAAGTATATAGCCAACAAAAATGTGCAGATTTTCACCAAAAGACATGTACAAGAATGTTCATAGCAGCACTTTAAGAAAAACTTCCCAAATAGGAACTATCCAAATGCCCTTTGACCATAGAATGGATAAATAAGCAGTAGTATGGAAGAGATAAATTGTGTAATTCTAAAAATCATGTAATTCAATGAGATTGACAACCTCTGCAACAATAAAAGAAGCTAGATAGCAGGGACATATTGTATGATTCATTTATGTAGATTCAAACACTAAGGGAAACTATGCTAGTTTAAACCACATGCTGGTTATCCTGGGATCAAGTGGGCTAGGGTAGTGGCAGGAAAAGAGCAGAAGGGTGGCTTCTGGGATGTATACAGTATTCCCTTTCTTGCTCTGTGTGATATTTACATGAGTTTATTCAGTTTGTAAAAATTCATTGAGCTGGTGCTTATTATTTGTATACTTTACTTTACTAATTCTCCATAAGAGTTTTCAAAAATTCCCTTTGTGATGTCTATGTTATTTGAAGCCGGTGGGCTTTTCAACACCTCCTCTGTTGCATTAACAAAAGCTATAGGGCCTCTTGGGCCCCTCTCTCCATGTATTGCTTATTCCAGCTTGGGACAAAGAGCTAAATAAACTAGTGGTTTCTAAACTTGACTGTGTATCTAATAAAACATGGATTTGCACTCTTGGATGGAACTGGGGAATCCATAATTTTAAAAAATTTTCCAGGTAAGTTTCATACACAGAAAGGTTCAGGATCTTCAGTATCAAACTACTCCAAAAAGTCCCAGAGGTATTCATCAGGCAGAATGTTAATTTATAATTACATGGGCGAAAGTCAATTTGATAAAATTCTGACCTTGGTTATTTCATGCCTTTGTACTGATTGGACTCGATGGAATCCATGCTAAATAGATAAAACTTAACTTGTTTTGATAGCACCATCCTAATGACTCAGAACCTTCTTTTAGAAAAAAAAATTCAAATTGCAATCAAATTAAATTGCAAAATCTCTCCAAACCATGGTTCCTACATATATAATTGGAGGATAATAGTTATCTCATATGGTTGTTGGGAGGATTAAATGGGTAACACAGTAAGTACTTAGCATAGTATAGTGTCTGGCACATAATCAATTTGCTGAATGAATTTCAAGGATCTCTGTAAGAGTAACAATGACGATTCTCAGTAAATTTAGAATTCTGTCCTTTTTTTTTAGAATAGTGCTATAATTGGATAATTGGAATGCCATGTTGATGAAATTCCCCATTGGCATCAGGTGCATTTTTGAGCTCTGTATTCCAGCTGTGGTAATGAATTTGCACTCATCAGCCATGATCTCTTCAACTACAGGCCAGTGCTAGGGAAGAATCCAGAGAATGCAAACATGAGCAAACTAGCCTCTTTAAGTGCAAAATAAAATCGCTCCACTTTTTCTTAGCATCATGATTTAACCAGTGAGCCCACCAGCCACCGGGAATTTAACAAAAACCATGTAATTGGTATGAAATGCTCCACTAACTTAGAAGACCAATTTGGTCACATCTCCTTAATTTTTCAATTAATCACTTCAGTACCCAACTTCCTTATTTATCAGGAAACCTAGAATCCTTCTCTTGGGGTTTCCCTTTACCCTTAATTTGTCCAATAATGTCAGCATCTCATGTAGTCCTAAAGCAGTTCATATTTTCGCACCAACAGGAGAGAATTCTGGGTCTTGCCAATCTATTGCCATGACATCTATTGCCAGATTGTATAACTTTTGAGTTTGGTACTGCTTGGTCAGCCAATTAATATAGAATCACTGCTGCCATGAAACCAAGATGACCCAGATTCCTGTTGAGGCTACTGCGATTCTTTGAGTGTGGAGAGTCCCTTACTACTAAGTTGGCTTATATGAATTTTAGTGTCCACGTATTTTGGCTCCTTTATAGGTTACTTCCCAGAGTCCAGGTAGTTCCAGAAGTATGAGACAGGATCAGTTATAGTATGTCTGTCACTTTACAGATCCAAAATCACTGTCTCTTTTCCTCTATAGGGATCAACTCTAACTCCAGGGTGTGTAACATCTCTTTTCCTCAGATTATAGTACTACTTACTCAGCCTTCTAAAAAAGACTAACTTCCATGACTTTAGTGGTTCATCTCTATGCTACTTGTATTCAACCACAACCACCATGGAACACGAGGACAAATGTTGCCCTGTCTCACCACACTCTTACTCTAAGGTTTGCCTTCCATATGCCCATTCCTTGTTCCTGAATATATCTCTTCTCAATATGATAGACAGTGGAAATATTCTCTTCCTTCCAGATAAAGCATGTTATCAATTCAGAGGATCATGTCTTTGTTCCCTGCATGGTACACATAGAATACAATTCTCCACTATCAGTACGTTTCTATCTGGGATTTTAGGCTTAAGTTACACTGTCTATAGGAGAATATCAACATTATAGTTAGGTTGAGCATTGCTTGGTTTAGACCAATGGTCCTCAGAGTGGTCCTCAGACTAGTATCAGTGGTTTTACCTTATATTTTACATTGGTATTAACTTTTAGAAATATAATCTCTTGGGCTTATCCTGGATGTATTGAATTAGAAACTTAGGAGGTGGATTTGAGGAATCAGTTTCAACAAGCCCTCTGAGAGATTGTGATTAAAACTAAAGTTTGGGAGTTATTGGTCTAGATAGAAATATACTTTATACTTGTTTCTCAAGTGGGAGGAGAAGAGCTGACATCCACATTCTTGCTGTTGTCTTCTAAGTGTCAGCGGCTCTTCAACGTGAACACACACGTCTCCTCCATAGTAAACAACAGTTTGTGGAAAACAATGTGGTATAAATAGATATTTTCTTTATAACCAGGTCACCATAAATGTGTGTTAGTGTTTTATGTCTTTTTTTATTTTAGATATATTTTTGTTAAGAAAAACTATGGAATTAGACCATGTTGAGGTAATCTGATCTCAGATACAGCATATTGTATTATTGGTTAATAAAAATGGTACAATTTTTTGAAACTTTGCTACTTATACTCCATGATCTACTGCATCTGAACACACGTGTCCAAAGAACAGAATAGGATGGCATCAAAAAGCAATTGTGACAGTGGAAGCATTTTATTTCTTCTAGGTGACAAACTCATGGCAAGGTTACACACCTATGTACCTCTCTGTCTAACTCAAAAATAACACAGTAGGACTTGTAAAGTTTTGGGAAATGCCATTCTGCATTGTAGTGTGCCCTTGCCCCTTTCACCAGGAATGAGAAAGAGCTCAGTGAGCACTTTTCTACCCTCAGGACCTGGTCTCCACCATAGTGGCATAGTTAACATGAATTCAACAAGGAAGAGATTTACCTACAAGTGATCTGCGTTAAAAGGAACAGGTGTCAGAACTCTATTAGCATGGTTACGGTTTCACAAGCTATTGAGATTCGTAGGAGAAACATTGTCACTAAAATTTCCCAGAAAATTTTATTTGATAATGTAAAGACATGTTCATTTTTATAGTGCTTGTGAACAAGTCTCTTCTTATATCAGTCATCAACCACTTTTCTTATTTATTTCTTAAGTATTCATTTATTATTCCATTCATTATGTGATTTAAATTAAACAAGCTATTTTGAGTTTCTTGTGGATTCTATTGTAAATATGGTATTTAACCATAGTTGTCATTACAATAACTTGTATAAGTGCTGCATTTCCTAGTGACTTGCTACATCTTGTCATTTTGTTGTTAATTATCATAGAAAAATACATTTACTTACATAGATATGAAACAAAATGTTTCTAAAATGTGACTTAGAATGTTCTGAATTCAAAAGAAGTAAAACTTCACTTAATTAGGATTCCTTTCATTCTAATTTCAGTATACTATTCTAGATCTGTGAGATAATTATAAATTTTATTATTTTTAACCATAAAATTACTATTTATATATAATTCTCAAGAGTCCATTTCTTTGTTCATCTCTCACATTTTAGAGCAATGTGAACCATCTAGAAAATTAAAATTTGGCATAAGTATTTTGATATTTATTTATAATTTAAGAAAAACCCGACGTGAAATTTTTCATTTTACAAGGGTGTTTTAGAATTTAATTTTGTTTAATTTTAGGCATCATATGTAATGACTTTAGATAAAGGCATAACAGGTATAATTAACAGCCATTAAGTCTTTTTTATGTTAATTTATTGGTGCATTGTAATTATACATTTTGATATATGTCAGGGTATCATCATCATACATGCACACATTGCACATTTAACCCTCCCTCCAATCCCACCCTATTCCCTCCCCCTTCCCTCCCTTTCATGCTCCGGATAGTGATTGAGTCTTATAGGTTTGTGCCATTAAGTCTTACTAAAGGCTTTTGGTATTATAGGTTATGGTCTCCAAGACCATTTCTTGATTTGCTTAAAAGGACTCACATAACTCAGAAGAGCTATTGTACTTATGATTTATTATGGCAAAAAGATGCTGATTAAATAAGCAACAGAAAAAGACACATAGGGCAAAGTCCAGGAAACATCAAACGCAAATTTCCAGTCGTTGTGTCCCAGTGAAGTCATAAGCACAGCAGTGAATTTTCCTAGCAATGAAGATTGACACATGCATCAAATAATACCAACCAGGAAAACTCACCCCAGCCTTGGTGTCAGGTTTTTTTTATTGGGGCTCAGACACACAGAGGAGGTTGACTGCCTGCATGGCAGGTGTGTTCTTAGACTCTAGCCTCTTCAGAGGTCAAGTTGGCACTGTGTAACCCATGGCCTCCCCATAAGTCATACCCAAGATAGGATATTTCAAGGGCATAGAGGTAGCTTCCTTCCTGGAGCTAGAACTGTTTGGGGTTTAGATAACTCAGCCTTGTTGAGTTAATCCTTTGCTTCACAGATATCCTTCTTATAAATTGAAAAATACATACTTTAATGACTGCAACAAATCCTTTTGCAAGTCATATGGTTTCCAATTCTTTACGTTTAAATAACCGTGAGCTGGTAGATTATTAAAACCATTTTGGATGATAGATCAGTATGTGATTTCCAGAATCACATTCTTCTGATTCACTTTAATATTTATGTACATGAAGTTTTTTTCAGTGCTTTCTTAAAGCAAAAAAAAAAAAAATCAGAATAGAACTGATCTTGAGCCTGAGTAGCAAGGCTAATAGCCATCAGTGGACACATGAACCATTTTTTAAGCTCTATTCACCTTACAAGAAAGCATTTCCACTACAATTTAATTTTGCATGCATTAGTATTTAAAAATTTTACTATAGTTATAAATTTGTAGTATAATACTAATCTAATTATAATGTATAATTATATAATTACAATTATAATTCCATAGTATTTTTAACCCTTAGAAATAACAAAATAAGTTTCAATTGCAAATAAACATAAGAGCAAACTACTTTTAGAAGTAGTTACATTTGTTGCTTATGTAGACATTAGTTTCATTAGTTATACTTGGTCCTAATGTAAAATAAGATAGTTTTAAATCCAAAAAAATGGAAACATAAGCTCAAGGAATAAAATAAACAATTGAAATCTCTGTTATAAACATTTGTTCATATAACTTTTAAATGAATGACAATAGATATTATTGTTCATATAATTTTTAATGTATGACTGTAAATATTAAATTATGATGCTATTTAGTTCATATGACATACATATAAAATTTTATTTTTTAATACAAATATTTGTTATATGCCATAAATAACTGCTGGGAGACAATTCTCCATAAATTTTCCACATTTCTAAATGTTTAGACATTATCAGCCAAGTAGCTCTCTTTTCAGGAATGTTTGTATATGTAAATAGCCTCAGAAGCATAGAGACAGTCACTTCCTTTGGAGCACAATTTACTTACATTTCCAGCATTAAGATATCTCCTTCCTTCCCCCAGAGAGATTTGTTTATATACCTGGATAACAAAGTTAACACCTCTTTCCATAGAAAAGGATGGGCGTATTTTCCCACCAGCCTTTATATAAGATCAGAATGTCTTGATCTCAGGGTTCCTCTCCTATAATGCACCCCCACTGTGCATGCCCTGGCCTTCCCTGCATCACCCTTGAGGACCCTCAGGTGCTTGGGGACCTGTGCCATGATGTTACTTTTGCTGAAATTAATAGCTGTCTAAATCCATTTGGACTTACTGTTTTCCTATCAGCTGAATTCATAGGACTATGGCAAGCCAAACTTACAGCAGCCACCCTGGTGCTACTTAGGTGCTATTTGACAATGACACATTTTGCCAATATTTAAACATATGAAACAATTTAAATATGAACTGAAAAAGCTCTGAAACAAAACAAAGACCCCCCCCTTTTCACCATCTTTAGCTCTTATAATAGTGACTGGCAAATATTGGACACTAAATATATGTTTGTTTACCAAAAAAAGAGGCATAAATGATTAGAGTAATGAATACAGGATATTCAAATCCATTTTTGCCTCCAAACTGCTGTGGTCTGAGTAGCATGTTAAATATGTTGATTATGTCCAAGAGGAAGAGGAAATTTAAAAATTTAGTTTCATTCATTTAGTCATTCCTTTAAATGTATTTATTAAATACCTGCTCTATTTTGATTGTTTACTAGGTCCTGGAAAACAAAGGTAAATAGAAACAGTCCTTTCCATCAAGGAAGTCTAGTGGAAAATGTACAAATATAATGTAATATTATGATTATTAAAAAGAAGGAATATGCAAAATGTCCTGTGGCTACAAAGGTCACGATGCCTCATTTGCCTGAGGGAGTAGGGAAGGCCTCCCAGATAAGTGGTATTTTCAATTGATATTGAGTTAGAAGTAGGAGTTTGTCAGAGTGTGTGTGCTGCCTACAACAGGGAGGAAAGGGGTGAGACATTTCAGGATATTAGTAGAGATGGGCTATAGTCTTGTTTAATTTTATTTTAAATGAAGAAATAAATCATCTTCAACATACTAAAAATAACTATGACAATACCAATAACAATAATTACTAAAATATAAAATTTGGCTTAAAATATGCAACTTTCAAAAATAATCATCATCCTTGACTTTTTTATAGCCCATTTTTTGATAAGCCATTGAAGAGGAGGTCAACCTCCATGATTTGGGTTTGACAGGTAATATTTCATAATCTGGGTGTATTAATGGCATTCCAAATGTCACTGTTTGCTTCTGGAGAATTCCTGCAGGGGAGCTGGGGAACTTCATTGGCAAGAGCTCAGCGTTAACAAGAAGCCAGCCAAGTGAAATACATTCTAAGTTATAGTAGACACTTTGGTAAAGCAAAAATGGATGAGTAGCTGTAAGCTAGAGACTGAATTCCTGTAATTTTACCTAGATCCTTACATTTGCCTCTTTGAGCTATTGTCGATGTAAAACACTGTGCTAAGTCAGACTTTGTAAGCCCCAAAGAAATTCCTTGAGAATCAAAGACCCTGGCAACAAGAAATCTTACACTAGTAAACCTCTGGGTGGGGGTCCTATTTTGTCAGAATGCCATTTTTCATAATACTTTTCAAAGGCTCAGTAATGTCAGTCTATCTAGCATTTAACTGTAATTTTTTTTCACAAAGACTTTAAGGTTACTATTTTTTTTTAAGAAATGTGAGTTTAACACAAGAGTTATGTTGCATTCTGGCATCCTGACCTTTTAAAAACATAGCACTTCATTATGTTTCAGATATGTAAGTGTTCTGCTCTTTTATACCTTTTGCCCACAGGATAACTTGTTATGAGGAGAATAACAAGCTAGACCTTATGATCTTTGAATCTCTAACATTCTCCTTTCCAGGTACACTATATATGTCATCAGAGGAAGACTTTCTAATTCCTGGCACCTGATACAATTATGCATGCCACTGTACAGGGCAGAGGCAAAAATAAACTACTTAGTGTGTGAGAAAAGATAAAACAGAACTGGTCAATTCTATCCCTTTCCTGTTGTTTCTTGAACTCCCTTGACAGATGCACTTCACATGGATAGCCCGCATCTTTGGCCCCCTCATCATGTTGGTATGATGTATTTTGGCACTTAATCACACACTGTCTTGTAGCCCTCACAAATGTTTTATGTTTCCTGGCTGTCTAATTAAGCCATAAGCCGTAAGAGGAAAAGGACTCTGTCTTTTATCTCTTGGTGTCCTCTGTGCCCTTTAATCGAGTTTCCAGCATATAATAGATATTCTATACAGTTTAGTCTGATTAAGCTTAGTTGAGTTGGCTTGTCACAAATAAGAACGAATGCACAAGAGCAGCAGCACCATGGATGTATCACTAACCAGAGGCTGCTGATAACTGGCCATGCCTAGTGAACCACCTGGGTTCTCTCTTTGTCTCCTGCCACTTCTTTCTCCCTAACTTCCCTCCTCCTCCTCTCTGTCTAGCTACATGCTGCTTTGTTTCTTCACTTGCCTCACTGTGTAAACCAGGGATATACTCTGGGTCAGGAGGAATTATCTTCTTTTTCTTCAGATAAGCTAAAAACTGATGAAAAGTGTATCACATGATGATATTCAGATTATACAAAATTATACAGGCTATATACAAGGTTATTCATGTAAATGCATATGCCAAAAGCATAACAGAATACAGAGTGTATAAGTCCTGGGGCAGAAAAAAAGATGGGCTTACATGTGGGAGTAAAGAGAATCAATCTGTGGTTAGAAAGGAGAAGGTGGAGAAGATGTTGGTGAGGATGTCTGCAGGGAGCATTTATATTCAACAATTAGAAAGCAGGTTAAATTCAACATGGAGTCCTCCACTTGCAGAGCTCCAGGGTAAAAATATTTCAAGTAACTAGTTGTTTTGGTTCTTGGAATATGCCTGCTAAGGATACAAGCTCTGAGAATGACAGATGCAAGTGGACATTACTAAATTTAGATCCTTCATATATTAGCCAGTATATGAATTAGGTCAGACTAACTGCTATAACAAATAGACCCCAATATGTATAGTGAAATAAGCCAATAGAGGTTTATTTCTTCCTAGGATTACTGGGTGTTTAACATAAGTTGGAATGCTGGACATCTTCCATGTAGTTATCCAGGGTCCTGGTTTATGGAGGCTGTGCCTTCTTTAATACATCGCTTCCCAGGACTCCACGGAGGTGGTAGGATCATTTCTATTTAAGCTAACTAAAAGAGGAAAAGAGCAAAGGGAAACATATGTGGCTGGTCTTAGGGGCCAGGTTTTAAAGTGGAATGCATAATTTCTATCAACATTTATTTCATTGTCTGGAAATCAGTAATATGATCACAACTAGTTTCTATGAATAAATGGAGCTGAAGGATACATGAGAGATGATAGGGGCACCTGCTTAGGTAAAAAAAAAAAAAAGGATGAGAACCCTAGAAACTTGCCTGCTTTTCTTATCTTTGGTATTATTCACCAGTTCCTATTTGAGTTGGTGTAACTATGTCAGGTACAACTGTACACATATACATCTTATGAGAGTCACTAGGCCTGAGCCACATGAACTATGTCAAAGTGCCTTTCAATGACTTATAAAGATTGTTGTTCATTTGATTTAAAGTTACTTTTATTTACTATTAAAAACTTTGTCCCCAGAGTCTCATTAATTAAGGTATTTTTGTATATGGTGGCATCTTACTAGGACAATTCACACTTAATGACTTTGATAATCTTTTTAACTTTTCAAATGAAGAAAATACTCATTGAAATTTATCCAAGGTATATAATTTTTGATATTTCAGCCAACAGTTATATAGAACATGAATAATTTAGAGCTGTGCTCATCAAGTTTTGCATTACAAAGTCTATAAAATATAAAAGGCTTCCAAAAGCCTTTCTGAAACTTTAATGGATTTTCGCATTTCAGAATTTTTTTATTTTGCTATGTACTGGCACAATTACCAAAAATTACTCCACTGGAACAGCTGTAAGCAATATCATTAACATAATCTGTTAATGAATTAGCCTATAATGTTCTGAAGTGTTCTTTCCTTGTTTAAATGCTTTCCTAACATTATAAGGGGACCTACCTAAAATGATTTCAACCTAATGTTAGCTAAAAATGTTTGTGTAACAGGCTGGAGGTGTAGCTAAGTGGTAGAGTGCTTGCATAGCATGTGCAAGGTCCTGGGTTCCATGCCCCCAGCAATGCAAAAAGAAAAAAAAATATTTGTATAAGTTGATTTGGTAACTTGAAACATCAAAAATTATAAAGGAGCCGGGCATGGTGGCGCACACTTGTAATCCCAGTACTTGGGAAGCTGAGACCAGAGGATCCGGTTTCGCGGCCAGCCTCAGCTACTTAGTGAGGCCCTCTGCAACTTCGTGAGACCCGGTTTCAAAATGAAGGATAAAAAATAGGGCCGGGGATGTGGCTCGGAGGTAGAATGCCTCTGGGTTCAATCCCTGGTACCGCAAAAAAAAAAGAAATATATATATATATATATATATATGTATATATATATATATATATATAAAGGAGCCATGTTAAAGATGGAGCAATGAAATGACACTTAGTAGATACTAAAAATGTATTGACAATTGAATAAAAATATATATTTACCTCCTTTTGACTTAATTTGTAACTTATTACCTGAATAATTTACTATTCAAACTCCTGAATATTAAGGGTTTTGCCCCTCATCAGTACAGGTTAAACAAACAAACTTCTTGAACAGTAGCTCCATTGCAGACCGTGATTAAACTGATTTAATTGTTAACAGTCAGTTCTAGATCAAGATAGGTAGTTTGAAAGCAGGTATTTTGTTGTTATGGTTAGTCTGGATTGTCAACTTGACTGGATTATGAAAAACCTAAGATTATGTGACTTTGGGTATGCTGATGAGATGATTGGCCTATGTAATGGCAGATTGAAGGGGAAATCCTGCCCTGAATGTGGGCAACACTGTTCTGATAGGCGCAGGACCTGGAAAAAAGGAGAAAGCTACATGAATGCATGTGTGTTTATTCCTGAGAAAAGCATGTCTGCTCTCGCCTGGGATATCATCTTCAGCTCTTTGAACTGGACTTTCACCATCGCTTCTCCAGAGCTTCCTGGCTGAGAACTAGAATACGGCAGAGGGGGTTGACATTCTTAACTGCTTCCTACGTGGAAGCCTCACATAGTCATATCCTTGTGTGTGTGTGTGTGTGTGTGTGTGTGTGTGTGTGTGTGTGTGTGACAGATAGACAGACAGACACTAGGGAATTCTACCTCTGAGCTATAATTCCAGCCCTTTTTATCTTCTGTTTTGAAACAGGGTCTTACTAGGTTGCTGAAAATTGCTGAGGCTAGACTAGAACCTGAAATCCTCCTGTCTCAGCCTCCCAAGTACTGGGATTACAGGCATGCACCAACAGGGCCTGCTTAGTCATATCCTCTCTAGAATAGAACCCAACACTTTAGCACTTTCAGAAAATGACTACCTCTGCTCAGCTTAGCAGATCTGCAAATATCTACATTTGTTACTTAGCTCAAGTTAATGCCCAACCAAGGAGAACAAACTATTACAGGGAAGTATGGGCTCTTTCCCATGACAGTGTGGTCTGGAATGTCCATGAAATGTCCAGCACGGGAACAGAGCCCCGGTGAGTGATGAGTTTAGATGCAAAATTTCCATTCTCACTGCATGTGATAGGAATTCTGCCAAAGCTGTGGCAACCAGTTTCATCTCTAGGTTCTAATGGGACTTCACACTGTCCTTACAACTTTAGTCTGTAGGATTAGAGCCCCCAACACCTTTGCGTCTGCAAGTAAGCTCCTACCTGAACTGGGCTTGACTTCTGGCCCACAGCTGACTTGATCACCTGTCTTACTGAGATGTCTGTGTTCCCATACAGTGCTGACACATGACTACCGTTTGCATGTCAATGTTTAGCTCAGTCTGTTTTCTTGTGCCAACAAAGACTTTATAATCCTTTCCACCTCAGTTATTTCATCCTTACCTTCAATCTTATACTTGTCTCTGCTCTTCCCCACCTGACAGATATTCCAGCATGCTCTGCAACCAGGGATGCTTCATCTATGATTGTTGCCTTTCCTTCAACTCACATCCCTACCCAGATCAAGGAGGATAGATATGAGCCTATTGCTTTTAGGATGAAGAGATCTTCATAGAACTATGATTTCATTATTCTCCTGGCATTTTTGTTGTTGTCACACACACACACACACACACACACACACACACACACACTCAT
>PVJS01023082.1:0-29943 GCA_004027185.1 Glis glis | reverse complement strand
TCTCTCTCTCTCTCTCTCTCTCTCTCTCTCTCTCTCTCTCTACTTAGTGAGGCCCTCCGCAACTTCGTGAGACCCGGTTTCAAAATAAAGTATAAAAAATAGGGCCGGGGGTGTAGCGTGGAGGTAGAATGCCCCTGGGTTCAATCCCCGGTACCGCAAAGAAATAAATAAATAAATAAATAAAAATAAAATAGGGCTGGGGATGTGGCTCAGAGATAAAACACCCCTGGGTCCAATCCCCAGTAACACACACACACACACACACACACACACACATTGCATGCTCATTTGATCATTATCCAACAACCAAAGTTTATTGTTGCTAATGGTGGCAAAGATAACTGTCACCAAAGACTTGTGCTTTCCTTCCGTTGTGCAGAGTTTTCTTGGGAAACGGCTTCACGTGAGGACTATCTTCCCAGTTTCTTCTCACTTGGTAGAGTCAGGGGAGCCGTTTTCATCAGTGTAACCTGAACAGAATTGATGAGTGTCACGTTTGTATTGAAATGGGTAAGAAGCCAGCACGCTTGATCTACAAGCGGGAAGAAGGCTGGGTCCCTGAATCATTGCGTGGAAGGCAAGAGGCCTAAAACCACTTTGGAATTAAAATGAGTGAGAAATAACTTGTGTTACACCATCAAGGTTTGGAGATTTCCACCGTTAAAGCAGCTTGCATGGTTGCTTAATACATAGATCAAATGAGAAGCGTCTCAGAAAACACAGCAATACATCACAAGCCATTAAATAACATGGAGACCCTGTCTGCAGGCTCAGCTTGTTAACTAAATAATGAAATGCAGCTCCCAAGGCTCTGACTTCAGGGTCCTCACCTAAGAAAGAGGAACAGGCCAAATCAGCCCCTTGGGAAGCCCCAGGGGAGCTAATCTGGAAGATTCTGCAGTCAGATTACACCAGTGTACCAGCCCCAAAGTGATTCCTACCACTTCCTACATGGAATAAACCATGAAGAGAATATTAAGACATACAAATCATCCCCTTGTCAATTTGAAGTAGTTCTTTAAGCCCTCTGTTTTGCCCCACTAATAAAAAGCTTAACTAAAATGCCCTTAACCAAAAAGTTCTCCAGTTTTGCATATAGAGAATTTTCTATTGGTTCTATCGACTTAGTTGAGCAGGTCACAATTAAGATCAGAAGGAAAAAAGTCAAAAAGCCATTGAATCCATTTGGCAAATAACCCACTGAGGAAATGGCGACATAAATACAGCCCTTCCTAAAAGTCTTCTGTTTGCTCAGCTGTGTTTATTTAAATTAAGGAGCAGTCCTAACTAGGTCCAATGTTTACTATTCAGCCCCCATCCTGCTCACCTGAACTTGGGGTTCTTTGTTGCAGAGACACAGGGCCAGTGAATTAAATGCTGATGGTGTGCTCATGTGCATCTGACTTCAGATGAATCGCCAAAAGTTAGTTCCAGGGCTTGAAGAGACACTAACCTCTGTGGCCCAAGCCTCAACTTTCCTTGAAGCAAAGACATAAAATATATCACAGATCTCAAAAAGAGTGAAACAATTTTGTGTGGTTATTTTCTAAAGGAATTGCAATGGGCAATCATAGAAACCCACTTGTTACATGGGAGGGCATCTAAAGACTATGGAGTCCGGTGCTTTTCAAACATTGCTCAGCACTGGTGCCCACATTGCTAGAGAGCTCACACGGAACCCAAATAAACAAAGTACAAAGTAAGCAAATTTCAAGCTACTGCACTTAAGACAGGTTTGGGTATAAAAAACCCTCCACCCACTGTCCCCTTTCTCTCTAGTGTCCAAACCCTTCAGTTTTAAAGACCATGTTCCGAAAACCAGTGTTCTGAGTGGCCCCACCCGCTAGAAAGAAAATTTGGAGAGCTATAGACTGGCAGAATTTAGATTCAGACTCCTGATGGGAGTTTATACCAATTTATTTTCACACTTCACATGGGGTATGGGAGTCCTAACTCTGCGCAGCCGAGACTCAGTGGGGGAGCTTACCAGAACGCAGTTTCTTCTCCAGGTTCTTGGGTTGTCGCCGTTGGTAGGAACACACCAGCAGTCGTGGAGCACCGTGACCCGGGATCTGGTAACTCACTTGACTTGGAGCTGGAGGCTCATTGGGCCTAATTCTCTTGGGCCTTATATACCCTTGAGAGGGGGTCTTATCTTGGTTAGGCATATGCTCCTTAAGCTGAGGCTGGGCATGCGCAGTTACATCTAATGCTAGGGTTGCATCAGCCAGGGAGAGAGGGTGTTAAACATATCTTATCACTCAAGCCAGACCTGGGAGATTCCCAGGCTGTCATTTTGGGTGTCTTACTTTAACTCACACACATTTGCCTCAAAATGGCAGCACTTATGTCAAGCTATTCACAATTCAAAAAGCATGTCCAAAGGCACTCTCCACAACCATCAATCGAGTTCAATCCCTTTCCATTGCCAAGAAAGAAACTAAGGCACAGTGGCATGCTCCTATTCACTCAGCGAGTCAGCGGTTGGGCCAGCTCTAGAAACCAAGTCTGCAAACTCCCAGCCCAGGATCCTTCCAGACGTAGGGCTGCTTCTCTAAATGTGTTCTCGTGATCTCTACATCTATAGTTTCCTGCCTATGTTGGAAGCATTTCCATGTATGTTAAACTTCTTGTTCTAGGGTCAACCCATGCAGCTACCTCTGCCATAAACACCTGGATCCTGGTGGAAGAAGTCCCCTGAAAGGTCAGCTCCACATAAGATGACAGAGAGCAGTGGCTGCACCCTCCACTGCCTGATTCTACCACAGGGTTGAGGTCTTTGGCATTTTTTAGACATTTCACCTAAAATCCTGGATTGGGAAGATTCTCTTGAGAAATCAGGTCTGCCATCCCCGAGTCCACAGTCCCTCCTGAGAATAATTGCCTGGGCCCAAGCTTGTGAGTTTGTGGTCCCTACATTTATACATCAACATAAATTTATATGTGCTATGGGTTGAAATGTGTCCCCCAGAATTCATATGTTGAAGTCCTTACCCCCAGTCCTTCAGAATGTGACCTTATTTGTAAGTAGGGTCATTGCGGATTTCATTAGTTTGGATGATAAAAATAAAAAACCTGAGAAGCCGGGCGTGGTAGAGCACGCTTGTAATCCCAGTACTTGGGAGGCTGAGATATTAGGATCACAGGTTCACGGCCAGCCTCAGCTACTTAGTGAGGCCCTCCACAACTTAGTGAGACCCTGTTTCAAAATAAAGAATAAAAATAGGGCTGGGGGTGTAGCTTGGAGGTAGAATGCCTCTGGGTTCAATCCCCAGTACCACAAAATTTTAAAAAAAAATAAAAACCCAGACACAAAGACACATAAAAGAATACCAAGAAGGAAGGCAGAGATTGGTGTGAGTTGCCTGTAAGCCAGAGAACACCAAGGATTGCCTGCAGCCAGTCCTCAGCACGGAACAACAAAGGTGTGGGACAGACCCTCCCCCAGCCTCAGAAGGAACCAGTCCCACTGATCTCAAATTCTAGCCCCCAAAACTGTGAAAAACTATACTTCTGTTGTTTGAGTTAACCAGCTTGTGGTACTTTGTTAAGGCGATCTTAGCCAACTAATCCTTTTATATAATTTTATATAAATCTATTATTCTCAGCCAAGGTCAACTTTACCCAAAAGAGACATTTCAAAGATGCATTTGATTGTCAGAGCCTAGAAAGTAGGAATCCTGAGCTCATCTATGAGGAGAGCCCCACGATGCTGCCAAACATCCCACCAGGGTCCAGATATCAATGGTGCTGAGGTTGAAAGCCACGATTTAAAGAAATACCACAACGTAGCTTTCCAGGTACCAGGCACGGGGACTTTGCGTGCATCAGTTCATTTAATCCTCCTCAAGTCCTATAAGATATGATGATATTATACCCATTTTGCGGATTAGGAAACTGAGGCTGGCATGAAAAAAGTTAACTTGCCATCATTTGGAACCCTGGTGTTTTGGCTCAAAGTCCTTCATGCCACATGGAAATTCCAACAGGTCAGTAGGATGAACCCCAGAACGAATGTCCCCTCTTGCTAGCCTGTCATTTTATCACGGGGATCACCTCCTAAAGCCCTCGCTCTTGGTGGAGAAACTCTCAAAATGGTTATTATAACCTTTGTCACACTGATCCCAGCGTGTTCTGTCTGGCAAAGAGGATTGAGACTAAATGAAATCAAAACCCTCTATTTCCGTGAAATTTCCAGGCTGTTCACAGAGCACGTCGCGAAACTGGAAATTGGAGAAACGATTCCCAGGCTTTTAGCCTGGTACATTCCTTCTTTATTCAAATTCTTGTTATCAAACATATGAGAAATGGCGCAATCAACTGCAAATCCACACGGACTCCTTCTCCCCCCGGATTCCCCCTTAGCCGCCTAGGGCACCGTGTCCCCAATATCACACAGAGGTCACATTTATATGTAAATAACAGCTGCGGATGCAGAATTTTCAAAGACAATCAGCAATCTGCCTCTCAGACGTGGATGGAACTAGAGGACATTATGCTAAGTAAAACAAGGCAGGCACAGAAGGACAAATGTTGTATGATCTCATATGTGGAAATTAGAAAAGTTGACCTCATAGAAACAGAGAGAATAAAGGTGATTACCAGAGGCTGGGGGGTGGGACAGAGGAGAGAGGGAGAGGGAAGATATTAGTAGAAGGGTACAAAGTCTCAGACTACAGGAATAAGTGTTAGTGAGCTGCTGAGCTGTGTGCTAATCACAGTTAACAGTGATGTACTGTGTACTTCAAAATAGCTAGAAGAATAGATTTTTAATGTTCTCAGCACACAAAAAATGTTAACATGATGATGGGTATGTTAATTAGATTCAATGAAGCTTTCTATAACATACAGTAGATGAAAACATCACATTGTACCCCATAAGTACATACAATTATTATTTATCAAATAAAAATAATTTGTTTAAAGTAATAAGAAGGGCAGAGGCTTTTTATTTCACATCCAAGGGCTTCAAATCAAGACTATCCTGTGTATTACCCACCTCTCACCACTTCCATTCTATCCTCCATAAAATGAGAATAATAATACCAATAGCATTGTGAGGAAGATTAAATTAAATAATACATGTAAACGGCTTGCAGCAGTGTGTGGCACATACTAAGTTCTCAGTAAGTGTCAACCACTGTGTGTATGTATGTTCAATATAGGTACACCTTCTCCACCTATATCAATAAGTTGCTGTAAGACTGAAGTAGAAAAATTTGACTCAAGACAGGCATGGTAGCGCACACTTGTAATCCCAGTACTTGGGAGGCTGAGACAAGAGGATCACAGGTTCGCGGCCAGCCTCAGCTACTTAGTGAGGCCCTCCACAACTTAGTGAGACCCTGTTTCAAAATAAAGAATAAAAAGTAGGGCCGGGGGTGTAGCCTGGAGGTAGAATGCCCCTGGGTTCAATCCCCAGTACCATAAAAAAGAAAGAAAATTTGACTCAAGCCAGGCATGGATTGCACACCTGCAATCCCAGTACTTGGGAGGCTGAGGCAGGAGGATCATCAGTTCAAAACCAGCCTCAGAGACTTAGTGAGACAGTCAGCAACCTAGCGAGACCCTGTTTCAAAATAGGGCTGGGGATGTAGCTCAGAGGTAGAATGCCCCTGGGTTCAATCCCGAGCATGAAAGAAGAAAGAAAGAAAGAAAGAAAGAAAGAAAGAAAGGAAGGAAGGAAGGAAGGAAGGAAGGAAGGAAGGGGAAAAATTGACTCAAAATCAATTTGTAAATTGCAAATACCATACAAATGAAAAACTAGTAGTATTCTGATTCTCTGTGGTGGGTGCAAATAATTGTCTAGCCCCCACCTATTCATATTAGAGGGAAATTCAGTACCCAGCCCCTCCCCTCGGCTCCCTGGGTGCGCCCTGGAACTCACAGACGCATTCAGCCTGGGGCCTGCTTGCTCTCGCCAGAGCCAACGCTTCCACGACCTCGCTTGCTCATGTCTCTTTCTACCTCCAGGCTACTCTGTCTCTGTGCCCATTCTGCCACTGGGCACTGCTCAGAGCTGCACCTGGCTACCCTAAGAGATTTCAGTAACTGTGAATCTCAGGCAAAGCTTATTGGGAGTCCTATTCCTTCTCAGAAATTCCCATGAAAATATTCCTACCCTCTCCTGCATCTTGCAAACACCATATGTAATCAGTTCCCTTTACCTATAAACAAAGTTTTGATTCTTGGGATACTCCACTTCACCGAGCCCAGAGAAAACCATATTTCAGTCCCTCGAAAGATTGCTACCTCCCTCCACTATCTAAAAATGTCTCCTTAGAAGATGGGGAATCACAAGTTTCTTAGTCTGGATGCCCCAAATTTATTTCTCCAAAAGATTAGCCTCTGTGAGAAAACCCTAGTGGGTTTTTTAGTGTGAGGTCATCCCCAACACCCCAGAAATAGTGTAAGTGAACCCGAACCCTAAACTTCTAATGGGTCTATAGAAAGGATCCCTCGTTCTTATACTTTTATCTGTGCATTGTAATGATACCTCATAGTGAGGTACAAGTGGCACAGCCACACATGCACACGGCACTTGGTGTATTCCCTTCCCAATCCCACCCCACTCCCCCTCGCCCTTCCCTGTACATGATAGTGAGGTTGCTACTGACACCTTCATATGGGCATAGTGTTACCTGACCTGGTTCCTTCCTCGGTCCTCCTTCATCCCCTCTCTACCCCCACCTCTCCCCCTCAATCCACTTCCATTATTCTATTGGTTATCTAAAGTCCCTTATGTTTCCTAGTTTCTCCCTAGCTTCCACATATGAGAGAAAAAAACCTTGACTTTCTGAGACTGGCCAATCTCACTTAGCATAATGTTCTCCAGGTCCATCCATTTTCCTGCAAATGACCTAATTTTGTTCTTCTTCACAGCTGAGTAAAAGCCCACTGTGAGCCAACTGTGATGGTGCACGCTTGTAATCCCAGTACTTGGGAGGCTGAGACTGGAGGATCCGGGTTCATGGCCAGCCTCAGCTACTTAGTGAGGCCCTCCGCAACTTAGTGAGACCCTGTTTCAAAATTATAAAATAAAAAATAGGGCTGGCAGTGTAGCTCGGAGGTAGAAGCCCCTGGGTTCAATCTCCAGTACCGTAAAAAAAAAAAAGTCCACTGTGTGTATAGACCACATTTTCTTTATCCATTCATCTACTGATGGACACCTAGGTTGGTTCCATAATTTGGCTATTGTGAATTATGCTGCTATGAACATGGGTATGCATGAATAACTATAGTATTCGTGTTTTGTTTTGTTTTGTTTTGTTTTTGTGGTAGTGGGGATTAAACCCACGGGCATTCTACCTTCGAGCTACGCCCCCAGCCCTATTTTTTTTTAATTTTGAAACAGGGTCTTGCTAGGTTTATGAGAGTCTCACTACTTGCTGAGGCTGTCCTTGAACCTGCAATCCTCCTGTCTCAGTCTCCCAAGTACTGGGATTAAGCACCACACCCGGCTTGTCACTACAGTATTCTCATTTTAATTCTTTTGGGAAGATACTGAGGATTGGTGTAGCTGGGTCATATGGTGGTTCCATTCCTAGGATTTATCATTTTTTAAAAAACCACTACTCCCAAATTCCAACCTTACCTTGGTTCTAACTGCGCCCTCGATGAGAGAGGTCATCTCCCAGGCTACCACTTGAAGAGGAAATAAATGGAAGTCAGAAAGTGCTCTCAAGGACCAGATGCATCCACAGTTGTATTATTTGCGTGTTCTGTCTTCCAGGGTGACCCTTGAAGAGAGGGCACGTGAAGCGTTTATGACGTTCGGCTCCTTGCCCAGTTCCTTCTGATAGGATTAAGTAGGCCTCAGAGGCAGGGCTGCTTGGGAACCGGGGCTGCACATCTCTGTCTCTCTGCCTCGCTGGAAGTCACGATGGCCTCCCTCTTGCCTTTGGCTTGTGTCAGATTTGTCAGTTTGCAGTGAAATTACTGGAAAAGAAATTGCAGCTCTATCCGCGTAGGCTTGAACTTGTTGGCATTCATCCAGATGTGCCAGAAATTTATTTTAAAAGCCCTTGGAAATGCAGAATGTAAGATACGAACTAATAAGAAGGCAAAGAAAATATGAGTTTCTCTGCCCCTGCGTCCTCTTAACCAATGTAATCGTACAGTGTAGTCCTTTATATCACAGTTCATTTCTTCTCCTTCCACTAGTAGATTAGAAATAAACACGGCCACTGGGCGAGGTGGCGCACACTTGTAATCCCAGTACTTGGGAGGCTGAGACAGGAGGATCGTAGGTTCACCGCCAGCCTCAGCTACTTCGTGAGGCCCACCACAATTTAGTGAGGCCCTGTTTCAAAATAAAGAATAAAAAATGGGGCTCGGGGTATATCCCGGAGGTAGAATGCCCCTGGGTTCAATCCCCGGTACCGCCAAAAAAATAAAGAAATAAACAAGGCCTTATAAACAAGACTGCTACAGTGAAGAGGATATGTCCCATCCTAGTGTGACCCAGAGAACAGGTGAGGGCACAGAGAAACTCTAATTCCATCAAACGAAAGGCTCTGCAAACACCAGCATGTCTTACTTTAGGACGGGGCTCGCGCAAGCTTTCTATTGCTACATAATAAACCACCCACGCAGTGGCTGAATACAACCACCCCACCTATTAGCTCTCACGGATGCAGTGCACCGGGCCCCATAGGCAGCCCTTGCCGGGGTCTCTCTCCATGGTTGCACTCAAAGGTCATGTTGAAGCTGGGGCCACTCACACAACCAGCGCCCCTGCGGAATAAAACAGAGGGATGGGACAGCTGGTGCCGCTTGGACGCTCCACCTCTCGGTCATCTTCCCAGACAACCCCTCCTGTGTGGCAGCTTTAGTGCATGGTGTTCTTACGGGGTTGCTCCAAACTGCAAAGCCATGAGGAGAGAGGGAGAGACAGACAGACAGACAGAGAGGCAGACACACACACACACACACACACACACACACACACACACACAGAGGAAGAATGGAAGTTCTAGCAGAGGTCCCACACTTATTCAGTTCACCACCCCATTTTCAGACAAAAAAAAATATTCAGCATCCTCTCCCCCCAAAATTAACTTTAAGTAAGTAAACGGAAAGATGTGGTGACAAATGTAAGTTCTAAGAATCTGTATTTCCTTCCAGTGCCGTGCGGGGGGCAGTATGACCCACTTTGGGAACCTATGCTAGCAGCTGCCTTTCATAATCTGCCCTGAAGATCTCAAAGGGATGCTCCCACTGCATCCCATCAATTAGAAATGAGTCCTCGTGTTCAAGGGGAATTAAATCCACCTTTGAATGAAAGAAGTAGCAAGTAATTTGCAGGCTTTGTTTGTTTGTTTGTTTGTTTGTTTGTTTGTTTGTGTCATTGTTTTGGTTTGGTTTGGTTTGGTAGTACTGGACAACCCAGAGAACTTCCACTTCTGTGCTACACCCCCAGAACTTTTTTTTTTTTGAAATAGGAACCCGCTTAAGTTGCTGAGGTTCTCACTAAATTGCTGAAGCTGGCCTCGAATCTTCGATCCTCCTGTCTCAGCATGTCTTACTTTATATTACAGGCGTGCGCCACCATGCCTGGCTCGCAGATGTGTTTTAAAGCCATAGGAGTAGTGTTCAACACCCCCTGCATATTAGAACCTGCTGGGAAGCTTTTGATACCCACATCCTAACTAAAGTAGAATTTCTCAAAATGGAGCCTAGGTACCAATTTCTTTCTTTCCTATTGAGACATGATTTGGTCCATCTTTATGGGGTACATTGTGATAACTCAGTACATGTGTACAATGTAAAATTATCAAATGAGCGTAATAAGCATTTCCATCTCTTTAACCATTAGTCAGTTTTATGAGTTGGGAATTTTGTATTCTTTTAGTCATTTTGAAATATGTCATAGATTGTTTTAACCAATAGCTACCGTACTGTGGAGAGCCAGAAGTGGTTCCTCCACCCCACCTGCTTTGGTACTCCTTATTGAACTTCCTTCCATCTCCTCTACCCTTCCCTTCCCAGTCTCCAGTGACCACAGTTCCATTCTGTTCTTCTACAAGATATTTCTAAAAATGAGTGAAAACATGTGGTATTTTTCTTTCTGTGCCTGGCTTATTTCACTTAACATAATGACTCCTGGACACATTCATATTCTTGCAAATGACAGGATCTCGTTCTTTTTTATGGCCAAGTAGTTATTCATCGTGTAAATGTACCACATTTTCTTTCTTCATTCATCCACTAAGGCATCTGGGTTGATTTCGTATTTTGACTATGGTCATGCAAGTATCCATTTGGTCTAATGACTTCATCTCCTTTGGAGATATCTAGGTACCAATTTCTTAACATGAATTCAAGTTTAAGAACCACTGCGTTAGCCAGGCTTGGTGACACATGCCTATAATCCCAGTCCTTGGGAGACTGAGACAGGAGGATCACAGGTTCAAGGTTGATGAGACTCTCATCAACCTAGCAAGACCTGTTTCAAAATAAAAAATAAAATAAAATAGTAGCTTGGAGGTAGAATGCCCCTGGGTTCAATCTCCAATACCACAAAAAAAAAAGGACCACCGCTTTAGACAATAAGGGGATTCCTGTTTAGCATGCAAAATTAAATCGACCTAAAACTTACCTCTAGGGGCACCAACCTAAAGCTCCCCAAACCTCAGCAGACATCTTTTGTCCAAAATATTTTTAATTGCCTTCTTTATGTTCCTAGTTAATATTCATAGGTAATGTAACTTGCCTAAACACAAAATTTCCAAAAGTATCGATATATTAGCCGAAGTAATACTAAAGGTAAAATCCAGAAAGGTGATTTATAATAAAACAAAAGGAATGTCCTGAGGCGACTGCTTGGATATAACAATACTACACCATGAAGCCAACAGCTACACATGTCAGCTGTCACAAACATGTTATGTTGGAGACACAAACGCAAGGAACGGCTTTAGCATCATTGCTGCGATTTTCCAAAAGTAAAGTGACTACATCAACTTTCTAGGGCCACCATAATGAAATACCATAGACTGGGGAGGGTGTACATGACAGAAACTTACTCCTTTTTTTTTTTTTTTTGCAGTACTGGGGATTGAACCCAGGGGCATTCTACCTCCGAGCTACACCCCCAGCCCTATTTTTTATTCTTTATTTTGAAACAGGGTCTCACTAAGTTGCAGAGGGCCTCACTAAGTAGCTGAGGCTGGCCGCAAGCCCGGACCCTCTGGTCTCAGCCTCCCAAGTACTGGGATTACAAGCGTGTGCCACCACGCCTGGCTAGAAACTTACTTCCCACAGTGCTGGAGGCCGGGAGTCCGCAGTCGAGATGGTGACGGTTTGGTTTCTTCTGCGGCCTCATCCTTGGCTCACAGATGGCACCCACTCACTGTGTGCTCACACAGGCGTCTTGCTGTGGGTGACATACCTGATGTCTCTGTGTCCGTGTCCTGATATTCTCTTATTAAAAAGACATCAGTCACATGGGATGACACCTGCTCTATGACCTCGCTTTAACTCAGTCACCTCTCTGAGGATAAAGTCGCATTCCAAGATATTGGGAATTAGGGCTCCAACCTCTGACTTTTGAGACACAATTTAACTCATAACAGCCACCAACTCTTGGTAAGTTTCTAAACCAAAGTAGTAAAATATTTGTAGTTAGCAAAATAGGTAATTCTAAATTCCTAGAAAACTGACTATATATTATGAAAAACATGCCCCCACCAACAAAACCACATTATGTTTTTATGTGTCTCGGTCTATTTGTGCTGCCATAACGAAAGACCAGAGACTGGGTAATTTATAAACAATAGAAACATGTTTCTCCACCTCTGGAGGCTGAGAAGCCCAAGAGAGGTACCAGCAGTTCTCGTGTCTGGTGAGAGCTGATCTCTGCTTCTACGATGGCGCCTTCTTGCTGTGTCCTCTGGAGGCCCAGTTATAAGTGTGCTAATCCCACTTGTAAGGGCAGAATCCTCGTGACTTAATTACCTTCTGAATGTCACACATCTTGATTCTACTACATTGGGGATGAAGAGTCAATGTGAATATCAGAGGTAGCATCATCATTCTAACCATAACAATATGTAAAATGGAGTTGGATTCCAGCCTTCGCTCATTAAAAACAGGTTTTGCACATACATGAATGAATGTCCCACTGGGCATTTGGGAATTGTGCGTGCTGAGAGACAATTATTTTGTGCGGGACTGTTGGGTATTGGGCAGTCAGGCACCACCAGCCGCTCCTCACTAAATGTCAGTAACACCGCTTCAATTATTGCCGCATACAAATCGTTCCCTGGAGGGCAGAACTGGCCCCTTTGAGAACATTTGATTTAAAGGAACCCAGTGATGAATCATCATCTAATTATTTCTCTTGTCAGAGGAAATCGCCGTCCCCTATTTTATTTGTTAAGTTTTCATTTTTGTTACTAGACTTTCTAAAAGTACAGGCAAACTGTTCTGTTTGAGACTTAAGTTTGGCCACAGGGCTACCTGACATACTGGAAATTAGCCAATACAAAGACGCTTCCAAGTAAAAGTGATTTTTGTCGTTTACGCTGCTCCAAATTAGCCACATCGATGATTCTGTCGGTTGATCTAATAACTAGTCTAAAGTTGATCTCATGCAAGAGGGAGTAGAATTTTCCCCCTGGTTACACATTCGGAAAAAGCCAAAATTAAATTTGCCATTGATCAAATCTTCTAAAAATGTTTCAGTGAGGAATGTTTACCCTGAATTTGATGTGGTGTGTATGTACGCCATTGATAAAAGGATAAAGAACCATATAGAGAATTCCAGAACCAGACTACTTGTGTCTGACAGGAGAGGCCTGCTCTCAGAAGGGATCCAAGAGAAGGCCAAAGAGGAGGCCATCCGATCCTTCTCTGCAGGTGGGGTGGTCCCTTCAACATTTCATATCCAGTAGCTTTAGAATTTCATTTATCATTGGTCAAGGCCCAAATTTCACTCACATTATCAACGTCTAAGTCCAGGGGTGAAAGGCCTAAAACATGCATGATACTGGGCTAAACCTATACTTTCCACATTTAAAATCTTGAATATATTTTTGCTTTAGTTGTTAGGTTTCTTGGGTGTTTGTTTGTTTGTTTGTTTGTTTGTTGGGTTTGTTGTTTGTTTGTTTGTTTGTTTGTTTGTTTGTTTTGCGGTATTGGGGATTGAACCCAGAGGTGTCCTGCCTCTAATCTATACCCCCAGCCCTATTTTTTATTCTTTATTTTGAAACAGGGTCTCACTAAGTTGCAGACGGCCTCACTAAGTAGCTGAGGCTGGCCGCGAACCTGGATCCTCCAGTCTCAGCCTCCCAAGTACTGGGATTATAAGCGTGCGCCACCACACCTGGCTTAATGGTTAGTTTTTAAATGATTCAAAAAGTGACATTTTTATTCCATGGTTGTCTCTTCCCTTCTCCACATCCGTCAAGTCTTGAGAAATGTCAAGGTAATTCCAGTTTTGAACAGCTGGAGGCAGTATTGTCCCACATGGCTGGGTATTGTCCACCATTTGTTTCTGTTCTCAACATCCAGAAGTTTCTTCCATGGACAGAGGAAAGAAGAGGGCTAAAGTCTTAAGGTCGTTCCCTCTTTTTAGTGGATTTTCCTTTGAGTTTAGCTACTGACTCATAGAATGAGAGAAATAACTTATGATCATGTCTATATGTTGAAAATAATAGATAACCTTCAAAATAATAGGTAGAATAGTTTCCATGGTCAACATAAATCATAGTGCAAGTGATAATAATAATAATAGTTTAATGCACACTTTTTTTTTGCGGTACCGGGGATTGAACCCAGGGGCATTCTACCTCCTAGCTACGCCCCCAGCCCTATTTTTTTTTATGTATACTTTATTTTAAAACCAGGTCTCACAAAGTTGCGGAGGGCCTCACTAAGTAGCTGAGGCTGACCTCGAACCCGGATCCTCTGGTCTCCGCCTCCCAAGTACTGGGATTACAAGCGTGTGCCACCACGCCCAGCTTAATGCACACTTTTGAATGAATGGATAAATGACATGAAAGATACAAATCCGTATGAACCATGGGAAAGGCTAAATGACTTGGAAAGGCAAATATGGTGACAGATGATATTCACTGAATGTCATTTGAATGTCATCTAGGAGACAGAAACTGGGGTTTTTATTTTAGCTGAGACATTCAAAACTGTTTTGGTTAATCTTTTTTAATATAATCATTATTTGTATTTTGAATCATTAAATAATTCTCAAGGACTTTGTTCTGGCAAGAAGAGACAATGTTTATAGTACATTAGTCTCATCTGACAGTACTTTGTATTTTGTAATTTCATCCTGAAATCCCAAGAGTCCCGCTTTAGACTCTGTCCTTGTACTGAAAAGGTGGGGACAGTGTCGGATCAAGGAGCGGGGCCATGTGTCCACACCTCTCAGCCATTCAACAGCTTTCCCTGGTGACCCAGGGCCACAGGACGGCTTTGTCAACATGGTTTGTGATATGGGGTACATATGCTATGGGAAGTCAGAGAAGACAAATCAAATATAACTGGATTTAACAAATCCCATTCTCCCTCCCACTTTCACTTACCCTAAGCATGGTTAATGATGCTATCCGTGATCAATTAGATCATGCTTGCATGGTGGATTAATCTAGGCCATTGTCTTAACCAAAAGTGACCCACAACATGTACAATTACAATCTAATCGCTGTAGTCAGAACGTATTCAAACTATTAGGATAACTTTACAGCAGCTAAATGGAATTTAAACAGTGCAACCCATCTTCCCTGCAGGCCATTTCACCACCCCATCCACCATTTGGCAATGGATTTAAGGGAATTGTTGAATATTGTTTTATAGCTTCCCCTGAGACCACCAAAGGAATTTGACAAAAGAGAAAATATTACTTGTGACCCCAACCCCCATAGATTTCGAAGGCTTTTAAAAATCATTCTTCCATTCAGTACACAAGTACTCAACGGCTGTATTCCCAGACATGCAAAGATGAGTAAGATTCCCCTGCAGAAACTTAGAGCTGAACCAGAAGAAAAGGTGGCACACAATAACCTAAAACATAATGCTAGTTGGCTAACACGGTAGCCAGAGCCACATGTTACTACTGAGTACTAGCCACGTAGCTAGTCCAAATGAGATGCGATGAATGTAGAATACTACCAGGATTTCATATCTCTCACTGAGTTTCATTGATTACACCTCTGTGATGGTTAATTTCATGTGTCAACTGACTGGACAATGTGGTAGCCAGGCATGTGGTAGCCAGGTAGTGTTTTAGAATAAAAGTAGCATTTAAATGGACACACAGAGCAAAGTAGAATGCTCTTCCTAGTGTGGGTGGGTCTGGTCAATAAGTTGAAGGCCTGAGTAAAGCACAGAAGCTAACCTCTCCAAGAAACAGAAAATTCTTCCTGCTGAGGGCCTTTGTCTTAGTCCATTCCGGATGCTAATACCATGGACTGGGTAGTTTATAAATAAAAGAAATTTATTTCTCAGCCTGGTGTGGTGGCACACACCTGTAATCCCAGTACTTGGGAGGCTGAGACAGGAGGATTACAGGTTCAAAGCCAGCCCCAGCAACTTAGAAAGACCCTCAGCAACTTAGTGAGACCCTGTTTCAAAATTAACAAAATGAAATAGGGCTGGACGCCCCTGGGTTCAACCCTCAGTAAAAATTAATTTCTCACAATTCTGGAGGCTAAGAAGCCCAAGATGAAGGCAGCAGCAGCTTCAATGTCTGGTGAGGGCCCGCCTCCTAGTTCACGCGTGGCACCTTCTTGCCACGTCCTCACATGGTAGGAGGGGCTGGAGAGCTCTCTGGGGTCTCTTTTATCAGGGCACTAATCACCTACCAAAGACCCCATCTCTTAATACCATCACAATTCAACTTACAAAACTTAAGTGGGGACAGAAACAGAGTTTAGGAGCCTTTGGAACATTGGCTTTTTCCTGCATTTGTACTAGAACTGAAACATCCACTCTTCCTGGGACTTGAGTCAGCCAGGATTTGGACTGGAAGCACCCCCCCTCCTAGGTCTTCAGCTTGCAGCTCACCCTGCAGATCTTGGGACGTGACCTGCATAACTGTGTGAACCAACTACTTATTACAAACATTTATATGTGTGTGTCTGTCTAATTATCTATCTATATATGTTTTTATGTGTGTACCTAGATATAGATATATGCTCTGTTTCTCTAGTGAACCCTAACACTGTGTTGAAATTATATCTTGATACATTGAGTTAAGTAAAGCACATTCTTAAACTTACCACGTTTCTTTTAACCTTTTACATTTTATTTTATTTTGTGTGTGTGTGTATGTGTGTGTATGTGTGTGTATGTGTGTGTGTATGTGTGTGTATGTGTGTGTGTGTATGTGTGTGTGTATGGGGTACTAGGGATTGAACCCAGAGGTGTTCTATCTTCCAGCTATACCCCCAGCCCTACTTTATTTTTTATTTTCAAACAGGATCTCACTAGTTTTCTGAGAGTCTCACAAAGTTGCTGAAGCTGGCCTCGAACCTGCAATCCTTCCCTCTCAGCTTCCTAAGTACTAGAACTACAGATGTGTGCCACCATGCCCAGCTCTTTTTACCTTTTTTAATGTGGTTGCTGGAAGACTGTAAGTCATATCTGTGACTCGCGTTATATTTCTGTTGGAGTGCACTGCCCTAATATGTGCACATTTGCATGACATAGACAGAAAGCCAAGTGTGCACAGAGAAAGACACCATTTACTCTCCTGGACAGAGATTTTTGACACTTAATGTTGATCTTTTACAGACTTCTCTGGAGGAAGTTTGAGGAAAAGACCAAAATGGAAAATACAGGTCACAGAGACCTCCAAGTGCTTGTCGTGTTTGTAGAACAGCGAGTAGACCCATGTCTGGAGGAAAGGAGGCACGGAGCAGATGAGGCCAAGGAGACACATGGAGGTCCACATGGGGAGGGTCTTGACTGCCGTAGCAAAGAGTCCAACTTTATCCTGTAGACAAAGATACATCACCAAAGGATTTCAAGCAGAGGATGGACATGATCAGACCTTGCTTATTTTGAGAACAAAGAGACAGGCTGAAATGGAAAACAAAATAGGAAAAAGGAGACCATTAGAGATTTACGCCAGCAGAGAGATGATGAGATTGTAAATCAGATCAGTGATAGGAAGAGCAGGGGTTATGGTTTGGATCTAGAAGGTTCCCCAAAAGTGCATGTGTTGAAAGCATGGTCTCTAATGCAGCAAGGTTCAGAAGGGGGCTTTAGACAATGGTTGGATCCTGAGGGCTCTGACATCATCCATGGACTAATCTATTGATGGCTAAATGGGCCCCTGGGAGCTGGGACCTGCGTGGAGAAAATGGATCACTGGGGGCAGGCCCTGAAAGGCCTATGTTCTCTCCGGCCCTTTCCTCTCTCTCTGATACCCAGCTGCCACGAACTGAGTAGCTTTCCTCCCCACAGCCTCCTGCCATGATGTTCTGCTTCATCTCAGGCCCAGAGCAATGGAGTCTGCTGACCATGGACCAAAATCTCTGCAGAGAGTCAAAATAAACCTTTCCTCCTCTAAGTTGTTCTTGTCAGGTACTTTGGTCACTGTAATGTAAAGCTGACCGACACAGTAGACAAGAGTAAAAAACAAAATAATTCCCAAAATTAATTAATTAATTACTTTTAAAAATCAATAATTGTCAAAGCACCAGAATAAGATGCTTAGCATGAAGTCAGAAGAGGAGGTTTCCTTCCCCAAACGTATGCACATTTTCTATCTGATAATTGCACAATCAATGACAGATAATCAAGTCATTGAGAATCACAGTCATGTCCAGATTCTTGTTTTTAGGTACAATTCTTCAGGGCTTTTCTTCATTCATCCTTGACTCCACTGAGGACTGTAGGAGCCGTAACCATCCAGTAGACTTCCTCTCAAGAGAGGCCCATCCACGTTCTCAGTTCTCAGGCCCATGTCGTGCTGAGACTGATAAAGAGGAATCCACGTGGCCAGGGCCTGGACATGATTTGCTCATCTTCTTTCCGCTTTCCTTTTGCACAAAGGCCACCGGAGTGTGTTCTACAATTCCTCTCTTGTTTATAGAATAGCTGCTTCAGTCTTCTGTCATGTTTCATTTTCCCTTGGGGAGAAAAATGCTACTCTCCCCGGGATTCGTGAGAAAATGAGGAGTATAGTTCAATTAGCACTCGTCAGAAGCAAACACTGAAATGTTCCAAGTAAGGAGCAAGAGATGAAGCCAGCAGCTGAGTTAGTGGAGGCTCAGAAAAGAGTGTGGCAAGCAAGCCCACAATAACAATGCAGTCCAGCAAAGGAGGCTGAGGGAGAAAAGGAAATATTTGCTTTCATTGGGACAGAAATACATAAATGAAAACAGATAAAAATCACATAGAGCCACTGGCTGCGGCTATGAAATGATGAATCTTCTTTGGTTTCAGTTTTTATCAGACTGTATCTTTGTTGTCACAAGCCTGCAGGGTGATTAGTATCAAATCCTCACTACAAATCTTAATAGCAGATCTTTGCAGCAGCATTTGGAGTAGCGCTTCTCGGGGAGTTATGTGTAGTAAAAGGTGAAGTTGGGTCATAAAAAGAAGCAGTCGATTTCCAGGCATCTATGACTCAAGTAACAAGACATTGTGGTCTGCTCGTAAGGAAAGTGCAGGGGATTCCATTCTCAAAAGTATTCAACAACCATCTACTGACTAACCAACACTAACCAAGCCCTAAAAACCCAGTGAGGCCTGGGAAGACGGAAACTGCCTGTTCCAGTCAGGATTTGTGTGTTGCAAGCAACAGAAATCAACTCTGGCTATATTAACTTAAAAAAATAAAAGGCTATGGAATAACTCACAGAAATGAAGGAAAAGCAGAGAGTCCAAAATTCAGAAAAACCAGGAATCAGGGAAGTTCTGGAGCCTGGATAGCAGGAACCAACAGGCAGTCTGTTTGGGGCACTGCCATCCCCCCACTCATCAGTTGGACCATCATTCTCTGGATTACGCCATGTGAGATCCAGTCTAGTGAGAGAGGGTTTTGTCACAGTAGCTTAGGTCAGCCACCTACTTCTTATTCAGGGAAGATAAGGTTCCTTGATTGGCAGTCCCTCCAAGCCTGAAAGTCTCAGAGAAAGTGAAGTTGAGCCCCTAAATGGAGGGAGAGGGCTGACAGATGGGCAAAAGCACCGGGTGTACTCCAAGATCCCACCCCCTTCCTTTGTTCATGCTATCCAGTGTTCTCACCCTCCCATTCATCCCTTGACCCTCCCTACCTTCAACTCGCTTTCTCTGGGAAGAGGCCTATGCAGACTCCAGCCCTGATGGACCACTTTCTCTTCTAAATGCATAAAACCCAGGAAGTCATTCACATGATCATTCATTCGATAAATAGTTTTGAGCTATGTGCCAGGTATTCTATTAGGTACCCACTCTTCTGACAGTCCTGGTCTGCCACTCTATGGTGTCCTGGGGATAACTACATCCTGTTTATTTTGGGGAAATATGACTTGACAGAATTTATTGATTATTTTCATCACTCCTGGGGCAGGTGTCAACTTGGAGCCAGATGTTGCAACCTGGTTAAAGGCTCTGAAATTATTTTTTTTCTCTTTTTTTGTGGTACTGGAGATTGTGGTACAGGGGCATTCTACCTCTGAGCTACACCCCCAGCCCTATTTTTTATTCTTTATTTGGAAACAGGGTCTCACTAAGTTGCGGAGGGCCTCACTAAGTAGCTCAGGCTAGCCGCGAACCTGGATCCTCCAGTCTCAGCCTCCCAAGTACTGGGATTACAAGCGTGCGCCACCACGCCCGGCTTGAAATTATTTTAATAACCTATATCACATGAGTACTGATAAAACCAAAGGACTTAGAAATACTTAAGAGACAGAGTGATTCTAATTTTAAGTGGCATCAAGCAGGTATCCTTAATTTACACTGAATTTGCAGTTATTCACCCATTCAATAAACAAGTAGCTATTCAATGTTCTTTTCAGATATGTAGAGACATACTTTACTAAGCAGAGCTGATATGCAGCAGCACACACTGGTACACCTATACCAGTTGTCAAAATAGTGAAAACCCCTGTGTTGGTTGGTCAATAGTCACCCATTCTGAGCCTTTTACACTCTAGACTCCTCGCATGTAGAAGTGGATGGCAAGAGTTCATGTGCCTAGAGTTCTTGGGAATAAAAAGGACTCTTGGAAAGAATTTCACACTGTGCCTATCAAATAGTATGTGCTCATAAAATGGTGGTTTTATTATTGTTCCCTTCACACAACCCATAGAGTAACATCACTCCGCTAAAAATGTCCAAAACATCAAAGTGTGTCAGGCCTGACCATATGGATCCTTCTTCTCAAACTCTTCAACTCCCTCAACCTGCAGCCTGTGGAAATAAGCTCAGGTATGTTTGTCTCTGTTGTGTGTAATTTATCCAAAAATATATTGCCAAAAAAACCTACTCTGATACCAATGATTTGGGTCTCCTTTTCCAACCCCAAGATCATGTTTTCTATTTCTTCCTAACAGTGAGTTCTACAGCAGTGTTTTAGCATTTGCAGAAATCTTACCCCTACTCTATTTCACTTTCTGTTTAGGTTGACCTCATCTTCCAGTATAATATCATAAGATGGAAAGAAATGATATAATCCACCCTAGGACCACAAAGAGAGTAGGGGTGGAACTAAGATTACAAATCTAGGTCTTCTAGCTCCAAACCTAACATTCCTAGTCTAGAAGTGACTTCCTGAGCTGGGCATAGTAGCACACACCTATAATCCTAGTACTTGGGAGGGTGAGACAGGAGGATCGTAGGCTTAAGGCCAGCGTCGGCAACTTAGTGAGGCCATCTGCAATTTAATGAGATCCTGTTTCAAAATAAAATATAAAATAGAGCTGGGGATGTAGCTCAGAGATAGAACGCCTCTGGGTTCAGTCCCCAGTACCATACATATATACATACATACATATATACACATACATACATACATACATGAAATGACTTCCTGGAAATTTCAACAGGCAAGGTCCTAAGGAATAAATGATATTTCTGAATGTCTATCACTCTGGGTCTAATGAGGCCCAATGCCTGATTTCTTCTGACCTCAGGTTTAAGCCCCAAGGAAATCAAGTAGCCCCAGAATTTACAGTAAATTAAGCACAGCCTGGAGTTTGTCTTAATTAGTCACTGGCCTTCTAGAACTTCCTGTCCCAACACCTCAGGTTAGAAAAGTCTAATTGCCAGGAATCAAGCTAGAAAAAAAAACACCTCCCTCCTTGAAGAAGTGGTGAAATAGCGTGACCCATCAGCAGAGAGGTGGCATGCCAGGAAGAAAAATTACATCTGAGGTGGAACAGCCTCCCAAGTTAACTAGGGAAGATCATCCGAACATTCATTGCACTCTCTTTCAATTTTTTTCTTCTACATCAAGTTCTGTGCATACTCAGTGAGGTGGGGCCATTTTCCTCTTTTAGCCTTTCTTAATTATTTCCTTGGGTCAAAAAGAGCATATCGTGGTTTACATTCATACACATGCAGATGTGATTGCAAGAGTTCTTTTTACTTTAATAAAGTCACTAAATTCTGCAAGGGGGAAGATAAGCATGAAACATACAGCACTGCTCAAGGCATGTACGGTGCCCGACAAAGCTTACCGACCTTGGACCTGCTGGAATTTCTTTCTGGATACCTCTTACCTTTACATGACAGGCAACAAGACAAGCTGTTCTCCAAACCCAGTCATGGAACTAAATAGACTCAGAATGTAGCACACTTTATAAGACGCCCTCTTCCCTTGCCTAAGAATTTCTTGACACATCTTAAATACCATTTCATAGAGTTTCAAGGTCAAAATAATCAGACTACTTTTTACCACTGACCCTGGAGAACAACTCCTTGGAAAGGCTGATAAGAAACATTCTTAAGAGACATCCAAAATATTGTAGGACTATTTAAAATTTGCTCTTAGATGCTTTCTCCCTAACTATTGCAAGAATAAAAATGAATGATTTCACAAATACCTATGTCAAGGCCATAGTCTCGAATTTCACTCAGAGAAACATTGATGCCTTCTCTTTGAAAGGAGGAAGGCAGGCTGGGCTGATGCACACACGTTTGCCTCTCTCTCCCTGAGCTGCCTGAGTGCAACAATTTAAGATGAAATCTGGGGGGTTTTTTTCCACATCCAAAATACCTTTATTTGCACCCCTGGAAATACTGACGTCACCTGCTTTATAAATCCCAATCCCCCAAAAAAATTCCAATTAATTGTAGTTGACAAGACTGTCGCATCTCTAATAACAGGAGGCACAGAGCTTGCCAGCACAGTGTCCGTTGCCATAGTTACCTGTAAGGTATGACAACAACTGCAGCTCTAGAAATTAAAGTGTCACAGAATAGAGAATGACTGCATATCACTGGGCTAAATGATCCCAATGGCACCTCAGCTGATTATTGGAGAGGGATACTGTATTCCTTCAGGTGGAGCTAATAATCGGGGGAAATGGCCTCTGAGAAAAGGGTTTTCTATTCTGAATCCCAACAGACTGATAAAATGGCCCATTGATAACTCTGAAGAAAAATTTCTCAACCTTCTTTTTTCCTTTGCAAAATGTAGGAATGCATACCCCAGTAATAGCCCCATTGAATCACTTTGTACCCCATAATACCACCGATGGCTACCCCCAAAGAGGGAAAAGTGTGGGTATTAAGTGGGTTTTTCTGTCTACATGATAGCAACCAATCAAATAGACATTCTCTCTTAAATAGCTGGTTTGGGTCTAAAATATTCATGGAGGGAATGAATCTAAACTGTGTATTTTACTGTCTTAAATGAATTAGCTGGTCAATCTCTTTAGAAAGGTAGACGTGTCCACCATTTAAAAGTTGTTGGTGGCATTTACTGAGCCTGAGCCCCTTTCTATCAAAGCAGGAAGTTCAGAATCAGAAATCGTCTACTTAAGGTTGGCCCTGCTTCTTTCAGACAGCTCACACAGAGCCATTCGCAGCTCCTGGGTGGTTCTTATAAACAGATACAAGAAAAATTCAAAATCTTTTTAGAGTAATAATGGTAACTTTATTATTTAGCAAGGAGGGCAGTTAAAGTCTTGATGATAAGAGAAACAAAACTCTCCTTTTATAAGATCCAATTATAGTATTAATAAGAAACACAAACACACACACACACACACACACACACACACACACACACACACACCCTTCTGTAGGGAGATAGGCTGCTACCCCAGAGATGAAACTGGAGTCGGAGCATCCAGCATATTCCCCCCAGCTCACTGGTTTTGGATCATCCTCCCACCTTGGAGCTGAGAAAGACTGGGTGAAGAGATCCACCTAAAACATTCATCTTAAACTTTCACTAGAGATCACAAACATAGAGAAGGGCCCAAGAGGATTCACACAGGGAAGGGGAGATTTTTCTGAGAAAAATTTGAGGACTGTGGGCTGTGGAATTTGGAGCAGCTAGAAGAACTGAGAGGTCAGTAAGTAAGTATTTGGGAATGTCTACATGGGGCAGCCTCTTCTTGGAGACTTTTCCCAACTCTTGGAAGGTATAAGATATATAGATAGAAAAATAACTCCCTATAGTCCTAATCTGAAATATTTTAAGATATTTGCACAGTCCTTGTGTCAAAGGGCTGCTTAAATGTCTACCATTTTTCAGAGCAGCATTCTATCTAGACAAGACCACCAGAGGTATCCTGCAGTGAGTGTGGCTCCGCCCTGCAGAGGGCTCAGGCTGGGCAGCTCCACCGACTCCTGTGGGTGATTGACAGAAACAGCCACCAGTAGGCCGGGTGTGGTGGCGCACGCTTGTAATCCCAGTACTTTGGGAGGCGGAGACCGGAGGATCCAGGTTCGCGGCCAGCCTCAGCTCTCTCACGCTCTCTCTCTCCTCTCTCTCTCTCTCTCTCTCTCTCTCTCTCTCTCTCTCCTTAGTGAGGCCCTCTGCAACTTTGTGAGACCCGGTTTCAAAATAAAGTATAAAAAAAACAGGGCCGGGGGTGTAGCGCATTGGTAGAACGCCCCTGGGTTCAATCCCCAGTACCGCAAAAAAAAAAAAGAAAAAAAAGAAACAGCCACCAGTGGGCAGGTACCTGTCCCACCATGAGACAGAATAAAACCCATTCCCCTGAATCCCTCCCTGTCTCACACTTAGATAGAACAGCAAGAAAGGTCCCCATCAAGCCCAGGTTATATCTACAGAAAAATACATAAATAAAATGAAAATTTTGTGCTAAGTCTCAGCTACAAGAAGACCATTATAATAGAGCCAAGCATGGTTGTTCACACCTGTAAATCCCAGTACTTGGGAGGCTGAGACAGGAGGATCACAGGTTTGAGGCCAGCCTAAGCAACTTGGTGAGACTCTGTTTCAAAATAAAAAATAAAAAGGGCTGGGGGTGTAGCTCAGAGGTAGAAGGCCCTGGGTTCAATTCCCAGTATAAAAAAAAATTATACAATGGGATATCTTAGAGCTTTTGTTTAGTTCATTGACTTTCTCCCCACTCCCTCACTCACTATATGAAAACACCTGGAAGGGGAGAATTGTTGACAGAAATTAAATAGTTAAATCATAAATTTCCAGATGAAAAGGAGATGTCCGAGTTATCCTCATGGATCACCTCTTTCTCTTCTCCCACAATATCTTTTCTCTTATTACATAGGTTTCCTTTTATTAACTTTGTTTCTTCATACTATTTCAGAGTTTAGAGTTAATCTTCTTTTTCTCATCTAGTCTTATTTCTTCTAGTTCCCATTTGAAGCTACAGGCTTTCTTTTTTGTTTGTTTTGTTTTGTTTTTGTTTGTTGTTTTTGGTTTTGGTACTGGGGATTGAACTCAGAGATGTTCTACTTCTAAGCTACACCCCTACCACTTTTTATTTTGAACTTTGAAATGGGGTCTTGCTAAATTGCTCAAGCTGTCCTCAAACCTGCAATCTTCCTGTCTCAGCCTCCCAGATACTGGGATTACAGCCATACTCCACCATGTTCAGCTGCAACAGGCTTTCTTTATTCCTTAAAAGCACTACGATTGTTATGTTTTAAAACCAGATGAGAACCTGAGTCTCAATCACCGTGAAAGCAACTTCTCAACAGGAGAAGAAAAGCAACACAAACTTGAACTAAACAACAAAAAATGTGAAACACGATGGAATCAAAGCCAGAAGACAAAACAGAGGAAAATAAAAAGCTCCAACAGCCTTACCTAAGGAATGGCAGCGCCATGTTGGCTGGACCGCACCGGCCGCTACTGGCATTGCGGCTCCACACGCCGCCGGCAGAGAAGCCAGAGACCTGCTGTGAGTTCAGCTGCAGATAAGCAGAGACGAAAGCAAGCAGCGGCTCCTCCACACTCAACACACCAAATGGCGGTGGCGACGGCGGCTGCAGCGGCACCATCTTGGCAGGACATTACCGGCGGCCACCAGCATTGTGGCTTCCACACAAGACCAACGGAGACACCAGCGACCTGCTGTGAATCCAGAAGCTGCAGAATAGCAGCAGTGACGGCGAGCAGTGACTCGCTCCACGCGTGACACAGACCCGAACTGCCGCGTCGGCAGAAGCGGCAGCGGCACAATCTTGGTCAGACCGTGCCGACGGCTACCGGCATTGCAGCCTCTGCAAGCCACCAACAAAGACACCAGGGACCTTTTCTAGAACCAGCACTGCAGAGCATCAGTGACAAAAGCAAGCAGCAGTTAGATTCATTCCCGGCAAAGTCTCCAGTACCCGGAGGCCTGACCAGAACCTGAGGCAGCGGATGAGCCCCCCCCCCCCAGAAATTAAGAGCAGTGCTCAACGAGACCATAAGTCACCAAGCCGCCCTAGGGGGAGACCACCCACCGCCTCCACAGGGACTCACGGGGTCTGAGACGGTGCGGATTGGCCTGGCAGAGGTGGGAGTGGGGTCTGCTGTCGGACACTGTAGACACATGGATAAGCAGACAGTCCCTGGAGCCATTAGGGTGGGACAGACTTGCAGTCCGCGGGTCGCAGCGCCCTTATAAAGTCCCCAGGGATTGCCACAGGACATAGAGCTGTGGTACCTGTGGAAAATTGGACCAAACCAGCCCTGATTGTGGAAAACGTGGAGTTCCATGTTTGCACAGAATCGGGTCAAAGCAACATCCGCCGCTTCTGTAGGCAAAGAGAGACACAAGCCCATGGGCCCCTGCTGGTGACACCTGCCATAGGTGTAGACAGAGAGAGAAATAGGGGCAGCCCAAGTGGAGACCGTGGAGACCCACACTTGCAGTGACAGGGGCAACAGCGGCACTGGTCACCTGCACAGGTAGTGAGAGGCACCAGGCAAGGGTCCCAATCAATGAAGGAGACCAAGAATTGGGCCTGCAAATGGACATTATACTGAGCAAGTGATAATAACCACTCAGTAAAGGCCATTCACCTTTAAGGCTCACCTAGTAGCAACTATCTACCAGTAGGATAAGAAACTATAAAGGAAGAGAGATTAGACATAGGAAACCTACAGAGTGAGAGAGAGTGAGCTACCAAAAGCAACAAAGGTTTAAACATAAGAAACCTGAAATCATGAAAAGAAAGAATAGCAAAGAAACAATAAGCCCCCACAATCCCACAACAGAACTCGCCAACACAGAAGTGCAAAGATTGCAAGAAGGACAATTCAGAACTTTAATAGTAGAAATGATACAGGATTTCCAAAAAGAATTCAGAGAGAGTCTGAAAGGAATAAAGGATCAAATAAACAAAGAATCTAACACCATGAACAGGAATCAAAAACAACCTCAGAAGGAAGTGAAGGATGCAATAATTGAAATGAAGGCATCAATACAGACCATCAACAATAGACTAGACCACATGGAACACAGAATCTCACTCTTAGAAGATGACCTCTCCAAAAATGAACACATCGTATATAATTTAGCAAAAACATTTCCACAGCATGAATTGGACAGTGAAGCAATCTTAGCCAATCTTAAAAGAGCAAGCCTAAGAATAATAGGTGCAATCACTTTCATAAAAGAAACTCTTTGTGACATTAAATCACACATACATCCCAATACAATAATATTGGGAGACTTCAACACCCCTCTCACACCACTAGATCAATCTTCAAGACAAAAGGTCAATAAAGATGCCTCAGACCTAAGGAACACCATAAACCAAATGGACCTACTAGACACATACAGAATATTCCACCCAACTACAACTGAATTCACATTTTTTTCAGCTGCTCATGGAACCTTCTCCAAAATAGACCATATCCAAGGCCACAAAGTGAGTACTAGGAAGTTCAAAAAATGTGATATAATCCCCTGCATCTTTTCAGACCATAATGGAATGAAACTAGAAATCAACTATAAGAAGACCCAGAGAAACCTCATAAACACGTGGAGACTGAATACCACACTGCTGAATGAGGAATGGGTCAGAGAAGAAATAAGGGGAGAAATTAAGAAATTCCTAGAAACAAACGAAAACAGAGACACAACATATCAAAATCTCTGGGACACCCTGAAGGCAGTATTAAGAGGAAAATTCATAACACTGAGTGCCCACATAAGACCAGAAAATCACCAAATAAATAACCTAATGACACACCTCAAAGCCCTTGAAAAACAGGAACAGTCTAACCCCAAAGCCAGTAGAAGACAGGAAATTATTAAAATCAGAGCACAATGAAGTAGAGAATTAAAAAATATAAAAAATCAACAAAACCAAAAGCTGGTTCCTTCAAAAAATAAGATAGATAAACCACTAGCCAACCTAACCAAAAGAAAGAGAGAATCAACCCAAATTACTAAAATAAGAGATGAAAAAGGTGGAAAAGATTTCCGGCAGCATGGAAATCCAGAGGATTATCAGAAACTACTTTGAAAAACTATACTCCAACAAAATGGAAAACCTAGAAGAAATTGACAAATTTCTAGACATGTACAACCTTCCTAAGTTGAATCAAGAAGATATAGAAAATTTAAATCAACCAATAGCAATCAAAGAGATTGAAGCAGCAAAAAAGAGCCTACCATCAAAGAAAAGCCCAGGTCCAGATGGTTTCCCAGGTGAATTTTATAAAAGCTTTATAGAAGAACTAATCCCAATACTCCTCAATCTATTCCATGAAATAGAAAGAAACGGGACTGTCCCAAATACATTCTATGAAGCCAACATCACATTGATACCAAAACCAAATACAGACAGCTCAAGAAAAGAAAACTACAGACCTATATCGTTGATGAACTTAGATGCAAAACTTCTAAACAAAATACTAGCAACGCCCATTCAAAACCACATCACGAAAATCATACATCATGACCAATTCAGGTTCATCCCAGGGACGCAAGGCTGGTTCAACATACGAAAAACAATCCATGTAATCCACCACATAAACAGAACTAAAGACAAAAATCACATGATCATTTCAATAGATGCTGAAAAATCATTTGACAAAATCCAACACCCATTCATGATAAGAACACTGCAGAGAATCGGAATAGAAGGAACATACCTCAACATCATAAAGGCAATATACAATAGACCCACAGCCAACATCATACTGAATGGGGAAAAACTTCGAGAGTTCCCCTTAAAAACAGGAACAAGACAAGGATGTCCGCTGTCACCACTTCTTTTCAATATAGTGCTTGAGACTCTAGCCAGAGCAATAAGGCAAGAGAAGGAAATAAAAGGAGTACAAATAGGAAAAGAGGAAGTGAAACTATCTCTATTTGCAGATGACATATTATACTTAGAAGATCCAACAAACTCAACTAAAAGGCTCATAGAACTGATCAATAAATTCAGCAAAGTGTCTGGATATAAAATCAATCTTAAAAAATCAGAAACTTTTCTGTATGCCAACCATAAATCCACTGAAAAAGAAATCCAGAAGACATTTCCACTCACAACATCCCCCAAAACAATAAAATACTTGGGAATAAACTTAACCAAGGAGGTAAAAGACCTCTACAAGGAAAACTTCAAGACATTGAAAAAAGAAATTGAAGAAGATCTTAGAAGATGGAAAGATCTCCCATGCTCTTGGGTAGGCAGAATAAATATCATCAAAATGGCCATTCTTCCAAAAGTGCTCTACAGATTTAATGCAATACCCATTAAATTACCAAAGTCATTCTTCACTGACATAGAAAAATCTGTCCTTAAATTCATTTGGAATAACAAAAAACCCAGAATAACCAAAGTAGTTCTCAAAAACAAGAACTATGCAGGAGGCATCACAATACCTGACTTCAAACTATACTACAAAGTCATAGTAATAAAAACAGCATGGTATTGGCACAGAAGTAGACACATAGACCAATGGAGCAGAATAGAAGACTCTGAAACAAATCCACACACCTACAGCCAATTGATTTTTGACAAAGGGGCTAAAAACATCCACTGGAAAAAAGATAGCCTCTTCAACAAATGGTGCTAGCAAAACTGGCTAACCATATGCAGAAAAATAGAAATAAACCCCACTTTCTCACCTAGTATAAGAGTCAATTCAAGATGGATCAAAGACCTAGAAATCAGACCAGAGACCTTGAAGCTACTTGAAGAGGGCATAGGTCCAACACTTCAACATATAGGCACAGGTAAAGACTTCCTCAACAAGACCCCAAAGGCACAGGAAATTAAAATGAGGATCAATACGTGGGATTGCATTAAACTGAAGAGCTTTTGTGCAGCAAAGGAAGCAATCAAGAACCTCAACAGAGAGCCGACAGAATGGGAGAAGATTTTTGCCAGCTTCTCCTCTGATAGAGGACTCATATCTAGAATATACATAGAACTTTAAAAAATCACCACTAAAAAAACAACCCAATCAAAAAATGGGCAAGTGAACTAAATAGACACTTCATAGAAGAAGAAACACAAATGGCCAATAAATGTATGAAAAAATGTTCAACATCATTAGCAATCAGAGAGATGCAAATCAAAACTACCCTGAGATTTCAC
>PVJS01023081.1:0-29943 GCA_004027185.1 Glis glis | reverse complement strand
GATCCTCCGGTCTCCGCCTCCCAAAGTACTGGGATTACAAGCGTGCGCCACCATGCCTGGCTGACCCCCCTTTTTTATATAATGCCCATACCAACTGCTGCTGTGATCATGTTAGAATAAAGTTCAGGTCCAAATTCCCCCTGGGGTGATGGAGTGCTGCTGCCAACAGAGTGTGCACAGCCTCTCTCCAGGCATGTGGCTTCCAGGGCCCTTGGGTCAGCCACAGCTCTTGCCTCCTGTTGGGAGCTTTGGAGAAGACAGTGCTGTGACAGCCCATAGTGCACACATCCTGGCCAGGTGCGGGGCTCCATTGCAGTCCTGAGCTCCTGGCTCTGGTGGGATCTGTGGATCATAGTCCTGAGGCCCTGGTCCTGGTTCCCTTTCCCACCACAGTGCTTCCTAGAGCTTTCTCTAGTTTCTGGCCAGCCTGTTTTTTATTTCCTGCCTGATTTCTGTTTCTACCTGCTTTGTTTCTGTGTCCTTGACTAAGTTACCATGTGGAGGGTAACTTCAGAGCTACCATGGAGCTCTGAAGTATATTCAGGCTTTCTGGTGTGCTGGTTTCTGTTTCTTTTTTTGCATGAGGCAATAGACTTCAAAGGTTTGGTCTAGAAACAGGTAAATTTGGGTTAGAAATAATGGGCAGATGATGGGGCAGCTGGAAAATTCCTCTGACCCAGTGGGTTCCAAGGTGGTGCAATTTGTTCAGAAAGGAACCTGGGTCTCTAAGTGATTGAGCGCTGACTCTGTTTGCAGCAGCAGGTGCCTGCTCTGATGCTTACACAGGACAGGCCGAGAGAGAGCCATTACTGGCAATCAGCTTTTCCAAGTCAGTAATTTTTTCCACTGGGGTATTTCTAAGTCGGTGAGAGTCATTGCTCTGAGATCATCTGACTGGGCAGCGGGCAGACAACAGCAGGAGCTGGGAGAGTTCGGGGCAGCCGAGGGCATGGGCCGCGGGGCAGGGCTTCTATAAGGGCAGGGGCAGCTGCCCTGGGTGTGCAGAGTGCCTGGCGGGCGAGTCACCATGATCCAAAGCTCTGAGGATATGAACTAGCTGGAGGCAGGGGCCTGGCAGCACTCTGGCCCTGAGACGCCTCCATGACTCAGCTGTGGGGCCCCAGTAGGCTCCTCCCAGCTGGCCTAGTGGCCCTTCTTTGGCTCCTCCTTTGCTGGCAGGGGGAGGAGGATCCTGGTGTGGTGGGTGTTGCCAGGTGGCTGTGGGGACTTGGCTGCAGCACCAGGCTTTCTCTGGCAGAGCTGGGGATGCTTGCTCTGCAGTGGGGCCTGTTCTGGTCCTTGGTGGGATTTGACTCTGAGAGTGGTGGTGAATAGGGATCTTTTAATAAAGCTGTCATGTCAGGAAACAATGGAGCGCAGTAGGAACAGGGACAAGAATGGGGTGTTCCTGCCTTCTGCCCTTTGTGCTTTGTTGACAGAGTGTCCCTGGCACACGCTGCTCCAGCCAGATCAAAGCTTAACTCTGCCATTACCTGAGGCTGGCATATTCGGAGGCTAAGCACTAAGAGGCTGGGCACTGTAGTCAGAGGCTGGGCACTGTTAGAAGCTGGGCACTGTCAGAGCCAGTGGGTTCTTTGTCGGAAGGCTAGTGTGAGGGCTGGACCTGTGAAGGTTCCCTGATGTGTCAGTCTCAAGGCTCAACCCCCCCCCACTTCCCATTCATCCCCGTTCATCAGGGACGGAGATGTGGGGTCTGTGCCCCAGTGCCCTCTGCACACAAGCCCCTCCCCAACACTGGGAGCCAGGTGGTTGCTTCTCACTTCTCTTCAGCCCCAGCACTGGCAGGCTGCATGTGTGAAGGAAGAACATTCCCTGGAGGCCAGGCCTGGGGACTTAGCCCTCAGCTCACTCCTCCTGGGGACAGGTAGGCACAAGGATTCCTGCAGGGGACAGCAGAGTAGAAACCCCTCCATGTGGCTCAGGACCTGGGAGTGAGATTCAGGATCTCTACCTCCACCAGCGTTCCCTCTGGCCTTTCTCAAAATGCCAGGCTCCTTTCAAGAATGAGAAAGGTGACATAGGGTGCAGCAGCATCAACCCCAAGGTCCTGGCTGCCGTGTCTTCGGGGCACTCGGCTCAGGGTGAGGTAATGGGCTCATGACACTGGGTACAGAAACCCCATGGGAGGGGTGAAGCAGCTGGGCTTCCCTGTTTCTATGACTGGACACAGAAGCTCTGACCGCTGGACCTATGTTCTTGGCTCCTTTGTTTTGGTTCCCAGGGGAGCAGGGATAAAGAAGGACCCAGACAGCCAGGCACCTCGCCACTGCAGGGCAGCATTCCATAATCTGTCTCCCATGTGCCTGCACTCACTGTCCCGGCTCTGCCGCGTTCCAGCTGTGTGGCCTTGACATCTCTGCATGCCATTCCCCACATTTGATAAATGAACACTCTCACCCAGGACCACTGTGAAGAGCACTCTTAACAGCACTTAGCACATGGTGAGCGCTCAAACATCACGGCTGCTAACACTCCCCTGTGTCCATGTGGTGTCACTGTGGGTCTCGTTCTTAGGCGGGCTCACCAGCTGCACTGAGGCTTCCCACTCCGGGCATCTCAGAAGGACTCTCAGCACCTTCCAGGAAGATGGTCTCCTTCCTCTTGTGCCTCCAGAAGGGTGCATTCTCAGTGCAGAGTGTCTCCAGCATGGCTGCTGCTTCTGTGTCTTTGTGAAGTGGGCACCGTTCTCTCTGCGTGGCTGATCTAGGAGCACCAGCAGGGGGCGCGGGTCAGTTGCGCCCAGCTCACCTAGAAGGCTGTCACCTCCCAGCTGGGGAGGCGGAAAACTCCTGGGCTGCTGATGGACTGCGTGCGCATAAGGAGGCACAAGCTTGAAGGCAGAAAGTCTCTCTCTCTCTCTCTCTCTCTCTCTCTATCCTGTAGGGAGCTTCAGTCACAGACACACCTGCCTCCCAACAATTTTTATGAGAGCCCAGCCTGCCTCCTGAGGCTGCTGGGATGGTCACCCCAGGCTGACAGATGGGAGAGTCACACATGGGCAATGGGAAGTGGGAGCCATCCTTGCACAGTGGGCACTGAGGTGATTTCAGGGCACCTCAACCGTTCACACCTGCCTTTTTTTTCTCCTTCCCCACCACCTCCTCTTCCCCTCTCTCCTTCCTCTCCCTGTGGTGAGGCCTGAGACTGACACCTGCAGGTGGGGGCCTCCTGGTGTAGGGCTGGGGTAGTCCAGGGGAGTAGAACAGCAGCAGGGTAGAGGGCAGGTGTGGGACCCTTCCCAACCCCCTTAGGTTCTAGACACATTCACATACCTCATTGCTCTCCTGGTCACTCAGAGCAGTTAGCTGCAAGCCCCTTCCCCCACCCACTTGCTCTACTTGCCAGGGTGGAGGGATGCAAGAACATGGCATGTGTATGTCACCCTGAGTATGCCTGTCCCCACCACACCTGGGCCTACATCTAGACACCTAGGTGGCTGTGAGCAGGCCTGCCTGAGGTGTCAGGGAGCCTGGAGAGTGGATGGAGGCAAGCCCCCTTTCCTCAAACTCACGTGGGCCTGTCCTGCTAATGGGCTGGTGCTGACACTTTTCACACGGGAGCTTTATCTGTTGAAAGCCTGGGTCTCTTAGTAAGACGGACAAGGGCCATGTGGGCAGGGTGACCATCTTGTCCTGGTTTTAGCTCTGAAAGTCCTAGGTCCTGGGAAGCCCATGGGTCCTGGGCACTGGGAGGGCTGGCCGTCCCATGGGCAATTTGCATGGGTGAGCAATGGGCGGGACTGTAGCCACTGCCACTGTTAAGACAGGGACTTTGCACTTAGTCAAGGTATAGATGATGTCATCCAATACCTGGTGACCTCAGGAGGTGATCACATTGTCAGTAGTGTTGGGATGGCTTTCACGGGGGCAAAGGGCATGTGTCTATGGACCATGTGTGGGATGGTGGTCCACGAGACTGTATTGCCTGGTGACGCCATAGCTGTCTAAGGCCATGAACGTCCCTCCATGATGTTCACACAGTGACAGAATCACCCAGTGATGCATTTCTGAAGGTCACGGGGTCTTTGGAGTCTCCAGGGGCCCCAGAGGGCTGCGGGGTGAGTGATACCCTAGCAGGCGTCCTCTGGCCTCATCTCCAGGCCTTTTGTGCTCTAGGAGGATGAGGTCTCAGCAGCTCCTCTCCTCTCCTGAAAAGGCTGCATTTATTTTTCTTATTTGCTTCTTTCTATTAATGTTTATTTGTTGAGTAGATAATGTACTCACATTGTTTACAATCAAAGCTCTAAAAGAGGACCCAGCTTTCTTTCTGGCTGGACATTGTGATTCTAGCTCATTCTGAGAGGCATCTTTGAGACTTTCCTCAACCCATTCTTTAATGGGTTCTCACTGCTCTGAGAGCTTGCTGTCCTGTGCTATGGGTTGGTGACTCTCTGTCCACTGAGTCTGCCCTGTGTGTGGTCTTGGTGTGGGACCATCCTGCTTTCCCCTGAATCATTGTTCAATTCTCAACCATCTTCCCATATACCTTTGAAACATCATTCCCTCTTTGTGACCAATAATCAAATTCCTGAATAGAGTTCGGAATGCTCAAGTTTAACAGTGGAGATCCAGCAGAGGGGCCTTTCAACGCTGGCAGACACACCATGTTCAGATAACCTGGCCTTTCTTTTTTGTGGTTGTTACACCTGTCGCAACATATTGGAACAAGTGAAGAGGGGCTTTTTTTTTTTTCCAGGAAACCTAGGTTCTGTGTAATGAGGGGAATTTGAGACACAAGCTGGGGAAATAACAGGAATTGGCTTCTTGATGTGTTCTTGTAGGCCACTTTCCACCAGAAGTTTTCGCCAGCCAGCACAGGGCCTGCTTGGTTAGCGCTGAGCCTGCTTTCCTTCAGCAGGGCAGGAGGCTGACTGAAGATGGGGCACGTCTGTGCTGCAGCACCTGCCGAATGGAGGATGTTCCCAAGAGGCTGTGCACAAATCCGTTCTTATAAATACTTCCCTTTCACGAGCACTTCAGCATTCGAGAAGCCACGCGTCTGACTGGTGGCAATACGCCCTCGATGGCTTCCTCTTTGTTTCCTGAGTAGTTAATTTTCTGTAAGCTGTGAGGGAGGGGTGCTTCCTATTTCAGGCAATAAGCTATTTTAAGTGAATCCTTTGTAAAGTGAGGAAAAAACTCCTTTCCTGTGAAGGAAAGCCTCCTGATCGTCTGTCCTTCTGCGGGTGGACTTCCTGACACTGCCTTCTTCAGTGTTGGGGTCAGGCTTCCTTCCTGTCCGCATCTTGGCAGGCAGTGGATGGGAAGCAGGGCACCTGATCAAGCAGATAGATGCCTGGCACTTGCTGTTCTCCCAGAATCCCAGGGTCCCTCCTTTGAAGCCTGAATTACTCTTCCCTTTCTACAGGGGAGGCAAGTGAGGCTGAAAGAAGCTAGGTATGTCCTGAGGCTGCTTAGTGGATGAGAGCCCAGCCAGGACAGAGCCCGAACTGCCTTGTTCAGCCTGGAGGGAGACCCAGGTGCTTGCCCCCCACCACAGGGCACCCAGGTCTTCATCAGGAGTCCACCTGAGTCTGGTTTGGCTACAGATTCCCAGGTCACCCTCACTGCTATCTTTTAGAGTGGTGTCCCCTTATCCTCCAAGGAAGGAGATGGTCTCTGCATGCATGCCCACAGTTGCTACAGAGTGACCCACAGGATGGGAGCATGTGTTACCCTCCAGCCCTCTGGATGTGGTGCCTTCTGGGTGCTCCACCTCCCTGTCCAGGACGATGGCTCCCAGACAACCAGAAGGTTTGCAGGCCAACTGCTCAGCTTCCTCATTTTAACAGGCAGCTGGACTTAAAGTTCTTAATGACCAGGGATGTTTTTCTTTTTCTTTTACAAATGCTTTAAATACAGCAAAGAAAATGGGCTTCAAATTTACAAAAAACAATTTATTAAAATATGATGGGGTGGGAGGAACATTTCCATTTTCAAAATGCTAACTCAACAAAAGATTGCCTTTAGGATTCCTTTAAATGGGGAACTACATAAATACATGGCATGTGGTTATGTTTTTAAAACTAGAATTAGGTTCTTATTCAAATGTATTTTATTATATATAGTTTATCTAGCACTAAGCTATTGTACAGTGTTTGTGATACAATTTTTAACAACAAATACAACCATAGCTAACTCAGATCTTCCTGAAGTATGCATAGTGCTTGTGATATAATTTTTAACAAACACAACCACAGCCAGCTCAGATCTTCCTGAAGTATACTCTCTTTGAAGAAAAATGTTGTTCAACTGGAGCATTTGGGAAATGCTCGCTGTCCCTCAGGTAGTCACAGAATCCCCGAGTTTTTCAAGGAATGCTCATTCCCAGTGTGTTGGGCCCATGGCTCCAGCCCAGGCTGCTCAAGGCAACCCCTGGTCTAGGGTGAGCTCTCCCACACCCTGCGTGGTGCAGGAGACTTTGGTATTGTGGTATGTAAGTGTGTGCATGGTGTGTGGATGTAAGTGTGTGCATGGTATGTGAAGCAGAGATCACAGCGGTGGCTGGACGTTTGCAGGCATGGTAGAGTGGGGAGACTGAGGCTCCAGGGCACCTGGAGCTGGGGGAGCTCCCAGTGTCTAGCTGCATCAGTGTGCCCTTGGGCAGCTGCTACCTTGCTGCAGTGCTGAGCTAGTGCTCAGGCTTGGCATGCTGCCTGGTGGTCACTGGGTCCCTGGATTTGAAGCTTCTTGCCACTTCTCTGTCCCTTCCTCACTGTCTGCCACTCTGCCCCTTGGACCTGCCATTTCTGCCCCACATAGAATCTCCCCTTTTTTGTGTGTGTGGTACTAGGGATTGAACCCAGGGGCATTCTACCACTGAGCTACACCCCCAGCTCTTTTATTTATTTATATTTATTTTTGTTTTGAAACAGGATCTTGCTAATTTCCCACACACGTGCCTCAAAGTTGCAATCCTCCTGTTTGTCTCCCAGGTACTGGGATTACAGGTGTGTGCCACTGTGCCTGACCACATAGAGCCTTTTTCCTGGTTTTTCTTTCTCAAAGAGCTTTGGTGGCCCAATGAGAAAGAACTGGTAGAACAGGATTCTGTGCCACTTGCAACAGAGGCCTGCTCCTCCTTTCAGGCTATCAGAAGGTCCTCCCAAACTTGGGCACCTAGTTGACCTTGGGGAAGGCAGTTCTGGCTCCATGTGCAGGCCAGAATGGGCAAATCTCAGGCAGGAGGAAAAGACAGCACTCATGACCAATCAGCTGTAGGGCCCTTCATGCTCAATTTGAATAGAAATGACAAAGAGGCAAGGTGCAGCCTCTGGCTGAGGGCCAGAGAGGATGGGCCCTGGCAGTCAGCTTACAGTGCAGTTTTGTATCCTCAGGGGTCAAGTTGATGTATGTCTGTAACTCTATATTTATGTCTAACTTAATTGTTTAATAACCTGCTGATGTTTTACACCATAGTATGAATTCAGTTCTGCTCACCCTATTACATAAATGAGAGGGATCCTGCCAGTGCTGGATCCAGATTGCTGTCAACAGGTGGCCCCTTGATCCTCACTGGAGCAAGGGCCTGAGAGCAGTTTCCCCATAGAGCACTTGGTTGCAGCAGAGCTCTGACTCTGGCCTCTACGTGCTCTGGGACTTGGCTGATGTGTGGAGAGGAAGGTGTTCTTTGCATAGACTTTGTGGGTCTGAAAGATCTCCTTCCCCAGTGTCACTTTGGATTCCTCCTGGCTTCCTGCAGAGGGTGGGGACAGGATCCAACCTAGGCTGAGCCGAGACAGGAAGAGGTGAGGGGGTGCAGGTGAGTAAGAGAGAGAGAGAGAGAGAGAGAGAGCAGCATGCATGTGTGTGAGAGTATGCATGGGTGCCAGGGCCACTCTCGGCATCCTTTACCTCCTCCTTGCCTCCCCTCCTCCTCCTCCTCCTCCTCCTCCTCCTCCTCCTCCTCCTTCTCTTCCTCCCGGGAGCTGCTCACCCGGGCACCAGCTTTAGTGTCCAGTGAGGCAAGTGCTTCAGTGCAGGGTAGGGATCTGAAGCCATTCGCCATGGCAATACTTTTTCCTTAGAGTTCATTGGGCACGGAGTTCATTTTTGTGGATGCTGTGGTGTGCAGAAGTCCCTGTCCCAGGTGGGCCACCTGCTACCAAGATGGCTTCTTCCTCTCAGTATTGTGGTCTCACTGAACATGGTCAAACCAGAGGCTGAGGCTGTCTGGACAGCCCACACCCACTCGTGCCATGTAGGACTTGGGAAGGAAGCCCCTGGACTTGGCTGCTTGCTGCACCCACAGTTTCTCTTTCTCCCTGAGGACCTCCCAGCGGGAACCATGTTGGCCCTGGGCCATGCACATGCTTTTCAGACTGGGTAGGTGTAGAGGCACCACTGACAGGATGCAAGATAGAACACTTCCCCTAAGAGGCTTCTGCCGGGCTCCCGTTTCATCATCAGACCCAGATCCGGGTGTGCCAGCATCAATCAGACCCCATCACAGGCCTTTACTCTTTGTGTCTTGCTTGCTTGAGGAAACCAATGGACTGGGTTGTCCAGTTCTGCAGCACAGCCACCAGCAGAGCTCCTGTTCATCTGCTTCTCACCTGGACACAACCAGCACAAGTGGATGGCTTGAACCCAGGATGACCAAAAGCCAGTTAATGAAGCAAAATGGTGTGATCTTCCAGGTGTGCAGTGTCCACTCCTCTGGAGCATTCCTCCCAGGGGTTGACCTTGGACCTTTGACAAGTGCTCATCCCTTCACTGGGATTGACTGCCTCACCTGTCACCTGTCACTCCCTGCAACAGTCCCATCTGTGTCTCAGTGTGTTCAGCTGTTTCTGTCTCTGCCCCTAACTTCCAGAACGTGACATTCCCACAGTGTGCATCTCATCCCTTTTGCTGTCACTGTGTCTAAAAGTGCCTGGCAAATAGTAAGGGTGCAATTAGTATTTTTAATAAATTAATAAACAAAAACAAATGTGGAGTTACAGCTGGTGGTGAGGGCTGTGAAGGAAGTAAACAGCCTGAGGGTCCGGCGTGTCTGTCCTGCTGTGAGGGCTCCTCAGGGTTCTATGGAGACTTAGCAAAGAGGAGACCTCCTCAGGAGGGTCCTGCTGGTCAGAAGACACTGTCGCGGTCGCTTGCAGATTCCTCCCTGGTCTAGAGTAACCTGTCACCTCACTCAGCGTTTGGGAACAGTGTGAAGGGCTGAGGACATGGGCAGTGCCCCAGCAGCCCTGGAGCTGAGGGAGGCAGTGCCCATCCCACCCAGCTCCCGTTTTTGGAACAATCTAACACAGGACATGTGGGCTCTGCTTTTGAAAGCTGCCACTTGGGTAGCAATCTGTGTATTCTCCCATTATATAGTTTGATGTCTTTTTAGATTAGAAAGATTTCAAAATTAGCATCAACATTCGAGAAGAAATAAAATCTCTTCCATATGCTACTGAGCTTGGGTGGTGCCAAAAAAAAGCTGAGCTGAGCCCCAGTCTCTCCCCATGGCCCACCCAGGGCCCCACTGAAACACAGCCTCTGCTGGCTCCTCCCTGCCACCCCCGGGCACTCTTTCCAACGTCTGTCTGTTCCCCCTTCCTGGCTCACCCTCACCTGCCTGAGTGGGGCATCAGTGATGGGCGTCACCTTGGCCTGGCTCCCGGGCTCCTCCTATTCACCTGTTCTGCCTTGGGGGACACTGGCCTGGGTAGCTATGATTAGATCACACCCTCTTCCTGGGGAGCAGAGCTGGGTTTCCCCTGCCCTGAACAGAAAACAAAGGGCATGGACCCCCCCCCCCCCACATCAGGGTTCCACCAAACAAACCTTCAGGCTGGGGAGTGAAGGCCCAGGTCAGGGCAGACAGGACTCTTCCAGCGCTGCTGCGGGAAGGTCTCCACTTTCTGACTCATTTGCTGAATTGTGCAACACATTCATCAGCAGATCTGGAGACATGGGTCTCTGGACCTTTATGGTACCCTCTTGGCCAGAAAAATCCTAGACCTTGACTTTTTTTTTTGTGGTAGTGGGGATTGAACCCAGGGACATTCTACCTCCAAGTTACACCCCAAGCCCTATTTTAGTCCTTATTTTGAAACAGGATCTCAATAAGTTGCGGAGGGCCTCACAAGTTGCTAAGGCTGGCTGTGAACCTGTGATCCTCCTGTCTCAGCCTCCCAAGTACTGGGATTACAAGCCTGTGCCACCACGCCTGACTTTTTTTTTTTTTTAACTGAACATACTCCTGGGTCTCATCTAAGTAAGTGATATTTTCCTTGTTCACAAAAGCCCCTGGGATGAGCTGTGAATTCCCACACCATCTTACCAGGCAGGATCTGCTTGCTGCTAGGAAGCCCAGTGTGGTCCAGATGGCCGGTCTCGGAAGACAACTCACAAATCTTAACTGTATGAATTCACTAGAAGCCCACATACTCCCATGTAGCCTTTGTGATGCCAGAGCGACAAACTCCACTGCTCAGGGCCCGAGCTCTGAGCTCTGAGCTCTGGCTCTGCACCCCCACTCCCCCTTTTTGGTACCTAGAGACCAAGGAAAACACAGTGAATTTAATATTAATAAAACTGGGTCAGGTGTGGTGGCATATGCTTGTAATCCCTGTACTTGGGAGGCTGAGACCAGAGGATCCGGGTTTGCAGCCAGCCTCAGCTACTTAGTGAGGCCCTCCGTAACTTAGTGAGATCCCCAGTACCGCAAAAAATATTAATAAAACCGATTTTATGATTTATGATGTTAATAGATTGAAATAGAAAATAATTTTCTCTATATACCCAGCAAAGATGGACAATATTCAATACCAATGATCCTATTTATTTTTTGTAGTACTGGATTTTGAACCCAGGGGTACTCTACCACTGAGCTACATCCCAGCCTTTTTTGGGGGGTACTGGGGATGGAACCCAGGAGCATTCTACCTCCAAGCTACACCCCCAGCCCTATTTTTTTTTATTCTTTATTTTGAAACAGTGTCTCACTGAGTTGCAGAGGGCCTCACTAAGTAGCTGAGGCTGGCTGCAAACCTGCGATCCTCTTATCTCAGCCTCCCCAGACTGGGATTATAAGCGCGTGCCACCACGCTTGGTGTCCCCACCCCTTTTTATTTTATTTTGAGATAGGGTCTTGTGAAGTTGCGCAGGCTGGCCTGGGACCTGCAATCCTCCTGACTCAGCTTCCTGAGTCATTGGGGTGGACCCTACTGGACATCATGATTCTAGATAGCTGTCAGCCAGCTGTGGAAGGAGCTCCTTACTAGGCCCTGCATTTGCCACAGAGTGATGCATGACCTCAGTTGACACCCGGGGCTTGAGGAAGTCAGCTCTGGTGAAGGCAAGAGGCCAGGAGAGGAGATGGATACTCTGTGGGACCATCATGAGGTCCACACTGACCAGGACTCCCTGGGGATCCTGGGCATCTGGCAGGCAGAGTGGGCCTCTGACCTCACCCTTCCCTGCATGGTCACCTTCCCAGCCCTTCTCTGAAGAACTCTCATCCTTCCATAGGCTAGGCCTTCCTCCTGTCCTCTGCTGGGAGGGTGAGAGGTTGTGACAGTGTGCATAGGTACTGGGACCCATTCTCTAGGGACAGTCTGGAGATGGGGAATAGAGGTGAGTCTGCTCGGTGAGGCCTTCCTGAGGCCCAAGCTCCTCTTGCTGCCCAGTTATGCCCTGGGCATGTCACATCCAAGCCCATGGAGTTGGAGGAGTGTAGAAGCCACCTGCTAGCCTCCTTCTCACCGGGTTCCACCGAGAAGCTGCCCTTGTGGCTGCCCTTGTCACTTCTGCTCAGATCCCACTGGCTGTGACAGGTAGGAGTCTGGGTAGAGGATGCCATGTGCAGCCCCTGGGAGGGGGGGCTCTGAGAGAAGAGGGGGCCCCTTGGAGGTGAGAGGGGCCCTGGGAGAGGAGGGGGACCCTTGGAGCTGAGAGGAGCCCCTGGGAGGTGAGAGGGGCCTTGGAAGAGGAGGGGAGCCCCTTGGGGGTTGGAGGGTGCTTGTCTGTAGCAGGGATGCCATGTGCCCTGTTGCTCCTGCTGAAGGAAGAATGTCAGAGAGTGGACACGGGGGCCTCAGGGCTGGAGCCAGCTTTTCCTTCCTGTTTTAACTGGCACTGAGCTGTTACCCATGCAGCTCTCTGGAGAAAAGCCAGGAAACTAATTTCCTCTTAGAACAGCTGTGGGCACAGAGCTCCTCTCTGCTCTCCTGCTGTCCTAAAGACTGACAGGGGTTCTTCTCCCCCTGCCTGGCCAGGTGGCACCAGAGCTGGCTCAGGAGGCTGATGCTGGTGTCAGAGTGTTCTGCAGGGCCAGGCCCATCCTTTGCATAGAAGCTTGGAGGTGGGACCTGATGGCAGGGACTTGCCCTCTGGTTGGTTTGCAATGACCTTCCTGAATCCACTTGGCACCATACTGTAGAGCATGGACCCACAAACTGACCAGCGGCTCAAATCTGGTCCACCACCCATTTTGTAAATAAAGTTTTATTGGAACACTATTGCATTCAACTATTGGCTCTGGGACCTGGTGTATGGCTGAATCCTACTTCTCCAGATTCGTGAGCCTTCAGTCCTCCATGTCTCATCTGTGCATTCAGCCAACAGAATGAAATATAAAAAATAACAATAGAACAACAAAAAGTAATACATGTAAAGAACCAACACAGCATAACAATGATGCACATAGCATTTCATTGTGTTAGGTGCAAGCACTCTGCAGGTGATCTGAAGTTTGGGGAGGATGTGCATAGATTATATGCAAATCCTGCACCGGTCCCTGTAAGGGCTGTGGCGTCTGTGGGTTTGGGCTGTCCCCTGCAGATGCTAGGGACCCCTGTGCCTGGCCTTCCTGGGGGTGATGACAAACACCCAGAGACATGGGGAGGCTGTTCAGAGAACTCAGCACTCCTCCCACAGAAAAACAATGCACAAAGGAGGGATGGTTTGTGCTCTTGTCCGAGCTCCAGGTAGCCAGCCTTGAGGAGGGGGTGTGTGTGAGTAGGGTCAAGGGCCACCGAGCATTGGCCCACACCATTGCCCTCCCCCCACTGTCCAGCAGCAGGGAGCGGCAGGGAGGAGGATGCTCACAGGGGTAGGATTGTGCAGTAAGTGACTTATATGAGGTGTTTTGGTGACCTGGAATCCTGTATATGCAGTCTGAGCTCCGTGTGCAGAATCCCCATGGATCCTGTATATGCAGCTTGAACTCTGTGTGCAGAAGCCCCATGGCACCCTGTGGTACACGGAACTCTGAGGGGCATCCTGGGAGATTTGTGCAAAGGTGGGGGTGGGGGCAGGGGGTCCGGCCTGGGCCTGCAGGGAGGGTGTCATCTCCCATGTCCTACCCTTCTCAGTGGAGCCGCCTTGCTCAAGGCTCTGGAAATAGCAGAGGTGGCCACTCCACTCTGCTTGGCCCGGAGCTCCCTGTCCAGGAGGATGGGGCTTCTGGAAGGCTAATGAAGGGGCCTAGGAGGAGGCTCCCCTTCAGATGTGGCCTCTGTGCTCAGGGACCAGTCCTTCTGTTTTCTGAGTCTTTGGTCTGCTGGCCCTTCCTTAGCTGATCCCCAGAGAGGGTTAGCACTCTGCCTAACGTTTTTCACATACCAGCCAGGCCAGAACCCGCCCACCACCTTCCTCACTGGGCTCTCCCCAGGCTCTGACCCCTGACCTCATCACTGTGGTGACAGAACTGGGGACAGCCCCTGGGCCCCAACCCTGGGATATTTACACTGACCATCCTTCAGCCTGTTCCCTCTGCCTCCCCTGTTGCTTCAACTACAGAATGCACCCTGGCCCTCTGTTCCTGATCAGCCCTGGGGTTTCCCCAGGCGGCCATGTCCAGCATCCTCACCTCTTGGGAAAGGTGGGTGAAGTACCATCTTCCCAGTGGCCATTGGCTCCTGGCCTACTGACCTAACTACGCCTCACAAGTTGTATGAAAGCAGTGCATTTCAGATGATGTGCCTGGACAAGGGTGCGACAGGAACTGCAGCCTCCAGCAGGCAGTAAGAGGCAGGGGTGCAAGGGAAGAAGAAGCACCTGGACCCAGCACCTGAGAGCCAGCCCCTGGAGCCAGCGCCCCAGAACCACCTCAGCAGGCCACGTTCCCAAAGGCTGGGGCCAGACATGAGCAGAAGGGAGGGGCGGTCATCAGGAGTGCACAGGTGCTGGGTCCTCCCTCCTGTTCTCAGAGGCAAACAGCAAACATGCTTACTTGATGAGGGAGGAAGGTCTTGTTCTGTTTTTTAAAAGTGGTCTCTATGTTTGTTGAGGAAAGATGAACTGAGGAGGTGGGAGGGTGTGCTGGCAGGGGCCACCCTGCTGCTTCTGGAGAGAAGGAGAAGCAGAAACAGGCTTGTCCCTGAGGTGGGATAGAAGAAAATAAGAACAGATAGAAAGGGGACATGAGAAAGGAAAAGACTACAATTTTAATCTGAAGGCCTTGTGCCAAAGTTCCTCATACCTTTACTCCCCGAGCCAGTTCTCTCTCCCAGGCCCATCACTCCCAAGTTTCTGGGAATCTACAAATCTTCACTCACAATTTTAAAGTTACTGGAAACTCACCTGCTTACAAAAATTGCCCTGTGCACTGTTAACTAGTCTACTAGCACATGTGTATTTAGAACAGATTGAGCAAAGGGAGATAGGGTACTTTCCCCCTGTTATCTATTGATTAGATAATGAAGAAGATGTCAGCCCTAGGATGCTAAGCACTGCCAGACCACTGTAAACCTTCCTGTGACCACCAGACTGATGTCATCCTCATACACCTTCCCATGCCCGCCCCTCACCATGTTTCCTTTAAAAAGAAGAGGCCGAGACCTCAAAAGTACTTCTCACTCTTGAGGTGGCCTGCATTCTACTTTGTTCTCCTAATGAATCTCCGCTTGTGTGTGCTTCTATCTTGAAATTCTTTTCTGCAACATTTATCAAGGACCTGCCCTCCTGAGTTGGGGTCCTCCTCTCTGGGACCTCCTTGGACCCCGTCTGGTGACATCCCTAACTGTAGGTGAGAATTGCTGATGTGTTGCCTGCCGATCAGCCTTGGCTGGGGAGACTCTTCCTTGAATGCAGCCTGAACCTGCATGTGTTGCTGAGACAGATGCCAGCCAAATCTCGGGGTACCCCTGGGGCAGCTGCAGTGAGCCAGTGGGGGAGGCACTGCACTGTTGCAGAACTGCAGCCCCTGGGGTTGGAGGGAAGGGGGCACAGATCTGTGTATGAGTCTGCAGTTCATCATGGGGTTTGGTCCAAATTCAGCGGCTTTCTGAGCTCTCTGGCTCACCTTGCCACCCAGGCCCCACTGCTCTGTGCCATATCCTGACACTGTCACCCCTGGTTGCTGTGTCCCTCGGTGGGGAAAGGCACGCAGATACAGCAGGGACATGGCTCTGAGACACTCGGAGATGCTCTGAGAAGTTGGTGTCTCTGGCCTGCCTGCTGGCTGCAGGGAGCCCTCTGGCTTGTCTTCCTTAGGGACAGGGTGCTGGGCTGTCGCCCTCTCCATTTAGTCTCCTCCCTTTCTCTCCCCCTCCCTTTTCCTCTAGCACACACCTCTCACTTTCCAAACTGTCCTGCAACAGAGGGGGGGGGGATGCGGGAGCTGAAGGGAAATTGAATCCTAGAAACCTGAAATCCCAGTGGGGAGGGGACTGTGTGTGCCAAGTCTCTGTGTCAGAGGTCACAGCAACCCCGGGGTGGGTTTTTACCTTTTTCTTCTTAAAATGTTAATGTGCTGCAGACTCTCATTTCCTTGTGCATTTTGTGAATTTCTGAAAAACCCTCCCTTCTGCTCAGTTCCCACAGGGCCTGTTTAAATCCTAGCTTTGCCATTAGCAACATTTGGGACTGAGCAGCTTTGAGATACATAACCCTTGAAATGATTCAAGTTAACATTTTCTTTTGTTTTTAGATTTCATGCTTATTTTTTCTGGTTAGGACCACAGTCCCAAAGGTATTTATATTGCACCTCCTAGCTGGATCTCAGGCCAGTGAGCTCAGGCACAATGTTTGTCTTGGCTGCCCTGCCTGACTGCCTGACCAGGGTGGGAACTCAGGGGGCCAGCAGATAAGAGGGAAAGCCACAGCCTAGTCCCTCGCTCTTGTCAAAGATGAGGTCAGTCGGCCTCCCTAGTGACCTGCTGGTGCTGGGCCAGCCTCGGCCGTGTTTGTGTTGCTGTGGTTTTTTCTTTTCTTTTCTTTTTTTGCGGTGCTGGGGATTGAACCCAGGGGTGTTCTACCTCTGCGCTAAACCCCCGGCCCTATTTTTTTATACTTTATTTTGAAACCGGGTCTCACGAAGTTGTGGAGGGCCTTCACTAAGTAGAGAGAGAGAGACAGGGAGAGAGAGAGAGAGAGAGAGAGAGAGAGAGAGAGAGAGCTGAGGCTGGCCGAGAACCCGGATCCTCCGGTCTTCGCCTCCCAAAGTACTGGGATTACAAGCGTGCGCCACCACGCCCAGCCTCGCTGTGGTTTTTGATGTTGGCGTATGTTCTTCTGCTCAATCAGGATGGTGGTGGCAGCTGGCTGGAGAGGGTCTAAGCAGAGAGGCAGACCAGGGCGGTGAAGAGTCCCCAAAAGCCTCTCTGGGCAGATTCCGTGATCATATTCAGGCCCCTGCTCTCAACCTTTGCAATACCTGTTTCTTGCCTGCAACAGACCCCCAGTGCAGCACTGCCTAAGGTGAGTCCCACCCCATCTGTTGGGGTCTGCCCTCTCACCTGGTCTTCCCTGACATCCTCACTGTCAGAGCCTTCCTCTGCTATTGCCAAGGAGCTCCCAACACCCCAGGCCCCTGCCTGTCTTTTCCTGTAGAGGTCTCCCTAGCTTAGCAGCAGGGCAGAACTGGTTTCCCAGGCAGAATCGGGGCCTTTGATCTCTGGTGTGGGCGTCCTCTGATTTCCCTGAATTGGCGCTGAGCTGGGTCAGCTCTGTGAATGCCCCTCCACCACCGCAGAGCAGGACAGGGAGAGTCCGCCCTGTGCTGACTGGTTGGCCCTCCTGCCTTCTCTTTGCTCTTCCTCAGCATCTTTTAGGGCTGTCCCTTCCCGTCCACTGGGAAATACTGTAAGGCAGGCTGCAGACCTATGAGGTCACTGCACATGTGGGACAGCCCAAGAGCTGGAAGTAGCTTCAGGGCTTTGCTTCTCCGTCAGTTTTTCTAAGAAGTTACTGATGAATGAGGCGCATGAGTCAGAGCAATGAGAAAATTCCAGTAAATCTTGCTTTTTTCTGCATAAAGCAAAGCAGGACTCTGGGTGGAGGTCGCTGTTTCCTGCTCTCCAGCGAGCTTGCCTTTCTGCTCTAGAGATAGTGGCAGTAGGTCTCTCCAACTTTGACCTAACTGATTTGAGTTTTGTAATCTCTTCCTCTAGTCGTGCGTCAGTGACAGGTAGGACATGCAGAGCCCAGATGCGGAGCAAGTGGGCTCAGCCCCTGGTCACACTAAAAGTTCCCAGTGAGGCTGCTGTCTCAGCCTGGCTTACCATCTGTAAAGTGGGGTAACCATGGAAATACAAACTACAGAGTTGTCGGATCCACCAGAAGTGCAGAAGTAAACAACCATTATGAACATGAGGCAAAAACAGTGATTGCTTACCCATAGTGCATATATGGGGCACTAATACAATTGGGGGAAACACAACATTTAATATACTATTTGTGTGTGTGTGTGTGTGTGTGTGTGTGTGTGTGTGTGTGGTACTAGGGATTGAACCCAGGGGCATTCTACCTCTGAGTTACACTCCCAGTCCTATTTTATTTTTATTTTGAAGCAGGGTCTCGCTAGGCTGATGAGAGTCTTACTACTTGCTAAGGCTGTCCTTGAACCTGTGATCCTCCTGTCTCAGCCTCCCAAATACTGGGATTACAGACATGCACCACCATGCCAGGTTTAAGATACTATTTTAAAACTCTGTAACCACTCTAACCCTAAAATTCTGTAACCACTCTGTCGCCATGCAATTGATTCACTAATCGCCAACCCCTTCCACTATTACCAACCTCTTAATTCCCTCTCTGTGGAGTTACTTCCTTAAGAACACCAAAAACTAGATTTTAGTTAACAGAGATGCATATTTTATGAAAAGTACCCTATGCCAGAGTGTGCCCTTTCCTACTGTTAGTACAACTGGAGAGTCAGTGTGTATGTGCTTACTTATAAATGGAGAAATCAGGTGGACTACATAATTTGAGGCAGAAATGCAAAATGAAAGTGCTGGTCCCTTGTCCAAGAAGTTGTTAAGATTTCAAGATGATGACAGCAGAGCAGCAAACCAACTTGGGCCCTTCCCCTGGCCGCCAACCTTGGGGAAGGGGGTGATGTGTGTCTGACACATATGGTTGCAGGCTGAGACCTAAGGGGTGAGAGGGGACCCATGCTGAGCCCTCTTTAGGGTGGGACGGAATGCAGTGTTCCTTCTAACTGTCCACCCAGAGGCCTGCGACAGGGAAGAAGCTGGAGATAGATGGATCGGTGCAGCACAGGTGCACTGGAGTCTGTCCTGCAAGATCCTGAGACAGGCCCTCCAGAGCCTGCAGCCCAGTGAGGAGAGAGGCAGGCAGCCTAAAGAAAAAAAGGCAAGAATGGGGTCTGGGGACACTTTGGGGAGGGGTGACAAAGCTGGTGTGGGGAGCAGGGCGGCGTCCAGGCAAAGGGGCTGTGAGCTGGTCTCAGAGCCTAGGGAGGACCTGAGCAACCCCCCCCCCCATGCCACATGTGGTCAAGCAAACCCCTGGGAGCCCCTTGGCCTATTTTGCCCTGGTCACCTCCTGGAGATCCTGAGAATACTGGAAATAGGTAGTGACCGGCCAGGGCAAGGGTGGCCACTTCTGGAGAGGAAAGGCTTATTTCTCTTGGCTTTATTCAGTGCTTATAAGGAGGACTTACTTTTTGAGATCCTAATAAATCACTCACCACTACTTTAAAAGATTAATTTTATTTTAAACAGCATGCTTGCTTGGCAGAGGGCACAGAGATGAAATGTGGCAGCTCACTTGCCAGGCTGTACTCCAACATATACCTTCCTGTGGGACAGTGTCGTGGCTGAGCGGATGCAGGCCAAGCAGCCCAGGGCACACGGGGCCCTCTGTCTCACCTCTGTGTCTCCTGCTTCTGTAGGCTCCGTTCCTTCCTTCCTCTCTCTTCCTTTTCTGTCAGAATCTGTGTCAGTGTAACCACATGCTATCTCCACACTCTTTAGGATAAACAGGAAGAGGGATTCAGGGGTTCCTGTGGAAAAGTCCTCAAAACTTTCATCTTGGTGCATGAAAACAAAAGGAGCCGTGTCGGAAACCAAAACAGTGCAGAGATTTCTAAGGTCTGGCTGTGGAGAGATTTGCAGATGGATCATAAATGCGCTGGTAGCTGCACCCCCAGGAGCACTTGGTGAAGAAGTGGGAGGAGAGCCTTACAATCCCACATTTTCCACATGAGATTAAAATTTGGGAAGGCAGCAAACATGTGTTGAGGGCCTACTGTGTGCCTGATGCTGTGCTTGGCAAGGCCCTGCCCTCCTGGGGTTCACGTGGCAGTGGGGAGACAGACGAGGAGACAAGGAGACGGCAGATGACAGGATTCAGTGCTGTGGGCGTGCTGATTTGGGGTATGCAGTGAGCTGAGGGCTGTGCTGGGGAAAACGGGTTGAGGAAGTCCTCTTCTGGGGCTCACGCACACACGTACACACGGATCCAGCGGCTGAGACCAGGGGACAGCAGGAGCAATGCTCTGGTTGTGAAGGCCTTGGTGAGATCCAGGGACAGAGAGGAAGCTGTGTGGCTAGGTCACAGGCATTCAGGGCAAGGGCAAAGGGCAGAGGTCAGAGTGGTAGCCAGGGCCAGATGGCGTGGTGCTGCACAGGCTCCCAACTGAACAAGTTTACTTCATTTTAACCACAGTATGAAGTCATTGGAGGATCTTAAACAGAAGGACATGCCTGATTTGCATATTAAAAAGATCTCCCAGCTGCTATGTGAAGAATGCTTTTTAACAGAGCAAAAATAGAAATGAGAAGACCAGTTAGGAGGGGATAGCAGTGATCCTGGCAAGAGGTAATAATGGTTATTATCCCCATTTCACGGAGGCCAGAGAAGATGTGATTAATGCAAATGCACACAGCAGGTAATAATAATGCTTCCCTTCTATTTGCATAGTGATTTCGGCTGGAAAAGCCTTTTACCTACATCACTTCTTTCAAACTTCAGAACCACCCTGGGATGAATCACTATGGCTACTTTTTCATTTATTTATTTATTTTTGTGGTACTGGGGATTGAACCCAGGGGCATTCTACCTTCGAGCTATATCTCCAGTCCTACTTTTTATTCTTTATTTTGAAACAGGGTCTCACTAAGTTACAGAGGACCTCACTAAGTAGCTGAGGCTGGCAGTGAACCTGCGATCCTCCTGTCTCAGCCTCCCAAGTACTGGGATAACAAGCGTGCACCACCACGCTCGGCTTCACTATGGCTTCTTAGTCTGAAATGAGTTCTAAGTCAGTAAGTGATAAGACCATGCAGTACCAGGAGCCTGGCTTAACCCTGGTCTGCTGACCCCATTTCACTCTTCCCCAACCCCAACCATTCCAGGTCAGAAGCAGAGAGTGGACAAGCCAAACCAGGTACCCAACTGCTCCAGTCCTGAGGGCTTGGGAGGAGGCTGTGCCAGGCTCTGCCCCAGCTGCCCCCAGAGGGTCAGAGAAGAAAGGAAAACAGATATTCCTGGGCTTCCAGGCCCTTAAAACCTAGCTGGAAAGATTGGGAAGCCTTCCATAAATAATTGAAGCATGCTCTGAAGATTATAAGCTGTATCCAAGTACAAATGACTTTAGGAAAAACTTAGATTATTTCCCTCAGGCAAGTGGGCCTGATCAATTAACCAGGGAAGCTTTTCACATGAGCCTCTATGTCCTCCAAGGCAGGTGCTGGCCTCCTAACTGTGCCTCCTAACGTGTGCCTGGGTAGTGCTGGGTGGGAGAAGCCTTTTCCCAAGTGTCTTTGGCCATCTTTGCTGCTAGTGCCCCCTTAAACTTAGTGCCTCCTACAAAGACCGTTATGTTACCCTCATGAGTCCTGTGCTCAGGAATTTGGAAGGACAGAGCTCAGCTGGCTTGTCTCTGACCCAGTGTGTCTGGGCCTCAGCTGAGAAGACTCAACTGGCCAGGGGCTGGAACCCTCTGACACCTGCTCAACATGGTTGGAGCTGGGGCTGGGGAGATGCCTGGGCTGCTTGGCTGGTTTCTATGCTGTGAGGAGCCCTCACATGGAGGACTACACTAAATGCCAACAATTCAGTCCATGGCTGCCCATAGTCACTGTTGTTATTGATGTGTGTGTGTGTGTGTGTGTGTGTGTGTGTGTGTGTGTGTGAGAGAGAGAGAGAGAGAGAGAGAGAGAGAGCATCAGCAGTGCCCGACCCCTAGGCCCACAAATCAGCATGGTCAGTGTGCAGAATAAAGGGCACTGCAGTTAGGGCACCTGACCAGGACAGTGTCGATACAGACGTTTGTCTGGAAGGTGCATTTTAGTCAGGCTTTCAAGGAGGCAAGAAAAATATTTATCTCAAACAAATGCTGATGATTATAAATGAATCTACTCTTTCATTAAGGGAAGCCCAGCAGGTCTCATGCTTGGAAATATTTAGAATTAATGGAGTTATTACGTGCTTGAAATAAAAGAGCACTAGAAGAGAAAAAAGGAGTGCCCTTGTAAGAAACGCCAAGGAAAAGTGAGGTTCTGCCATTGACCCCGAGGATACTGCACCCCTCTTGCCCACACTAGCAGAGCTGATGACTGCAGAGCAGGTGACAAAAAGGACAGGCTTCCTCTCCATGGAGAGATCCGATGCAAGTGTGCACACGAAGAATGAGCAATCGTGTCAGTGTGAGCCTCTTCCATGGCTTTTAAACAGCTTTGCTGAGATGCAATTCGCATATCATAAAACCTATCCCTTTAAAGTGTAGAACTTAGCAATTGTCACAGAGCTGTATAGCAGTCATGGGAGAAAAGAGGATTCCGTGAAGGGTTTGAGGGGTTCCCAGTGGGCGTGAGAAGGGAACTTACCTCAGGACTGGCAGGGTCCTTGGCTTAGAAGACGGGAAAGAATTTCAGCACGTCCCAGTCAGAGACATAGACAAAGACTTATTTAGGAAAGCAAGAAATATACAGTCAAGGGAGAATGTGGGCCATCTCCAGAGTGAGAGACACATTCTGGGAGTTCACAGCTTTCCTTTTAAAGGAAACTTGGTGAAGGCTGGGTAAGAGAAGATATGTGAGGATGACCAGTTTATGGTGGTCTGGACATCTACTGGAGCCTTAGGTTGACCATGGTCTCTGTCATCTGATCAATAGATAAACTGTAAAGTCCCCTATATTATAGGTTTCTCAAGATCTCCTGTCTTGCTCAAACTGCTTATTGGGGTGTTAATTAGCAGTACACAGAGTAATTATAGTGTTTTTTATTCTCTTTGGTTAACTTTAAGATTTCCCAGGAATTTGGGAGAGACAGGCCTGGGAGAGAAAACTGGTTTGAATTAATTTGGGGAGTGAAGATAGGTCATGTGTAATTCTACATGTAAGATTTTAATTAATAATTAATTAATTTTATAGTACTGGAGATTGAACCCAGGGGTGTTCTACCACTGAGCTATAGTTCCAGCTCCCCCCCCCCACCCTGCTTTTAAATTTTGAGATAGAGTCTAAGTTGTCCAGGCTGATCTCGAACTTGCAATCTTCCTGCCTCAGCCTCCTGTGTTGCTGGGATTACAGGTGTGCACCACTGGGCCCTGCTCAGTGTGATGTTTTGATATGTTTATGCATTGTGGAATGGTTAAATCAAGCTAATTAACATATCCATAACTTTTCATACCTACCATTTCGTTTGGTGATGAGAACATTTGAAAATTGCTCCCTTAGCTTCCTCACCATCAGATGGGGCTTCCCTCTGCTCTGCAGGCTGTCCCAGGGGCCCAGACCTGTGGTGGCATCCTAGCCATAGGTCCCACATGAGCCCAGGGCTGGGATGTTTTAGGAAGCAAGTGTCTTTCTGAGGTTGTGGGTGCAGGACTGGATCCTGCAGGCTGTTGGGAACCACTGTGGGCTTTCCAAGCAGGAGCAGGACCTGTGTGCAGATGACTCACAGGTGCACAGGTTGGGTGAGGAGGACACCAGAGGACACAACTACACCAGCTTAAAGGTCTTAAATGGCTCTATTGGTGACTCCAGAGTGGGCAACACCGCACTGCACCAAGTAGAGTAAGTGTTGTGAACAGAGCAGGGCACTTTGGTTTTATAGCCAGAAAAGGGAGGAGGAAAGAAGAAACAAAGAACAAAAGGCAGGTTGCTCATTTCAAAGTTACTTTCCTTGTAAGGCAGGACAGGGAGACAGAACAATAGAAAAATAACTGGTTGTTTAGCACCAGGTTGCTTCGGGTCACCTTCCCATGTAAGGCTTAAGGCAGCAGGAACTTTGTTATCTTGCCAACTAGAACTGGCCTGGTGGGGAAATTTGACTGCCATCTCTCATTTCTCCTGGTTTCTTGGAAGATGAGAGAACGGTTTCTGACTGGTGACATGGTACTTTAGTGTGGGTGACCCCATCTTGACTTTAGGCTGGTCTATTGGGGCCCAGTGCAGGAGCCTGGTCCCAAACTATGGTCCCTGTAACTCTGTGTAACAGGGGCTCAGCCAGTCTCTGTAGGGTGGAGACCACGTGAGTGTGAGGGGCCAGGCCTGGAGTAAGGGGCCTGCCAGTTGGAAGGAAGGTATTACAATGGCTGGCTATGGTTGTACCAAATTTTCCTTTGCAAACAATTAGAAAAGCTGGACAAAATAGTAGAATACAAGAACAAAAGCATGTTTGAAGGCAGAGGATAATGGCCAAGGCAGTTAGAATGTGCAAGACCACAAAGGAAAAGCAGGGTGAGGGGCTCTGCACCAAGGCCTGAGCCCTTCCTCAGGCCCCAGGCCACAGCCTCGGGCCATGCCCCAGGGCCTGCCAACTCCAGAACAGAAGGGGCCCTGGAGTCAATGCTCAGCAGGCTTCCCACAGTCTCCTGGGGCTGGGACAAAGCTGGTGTCCAGGACCCTTCAAGGAGGAGGGTGCCTGCCTCACTCCAAGTCTTTGGCTGGGTCCAGAGCAAGATAAAGCCCTGAATTGACTCCACAAGCAGGCAGCCAGCTTTGAACCTGCTCCATCCCAGAGTGGATGGGAGCGATCTTTCCAGTCTAACTGTGAGAAAGAATAGCAGTATATAGAGTTTAGCAAACAGAATCCAGCTCTGGCTATAAAATACAGCTTATCAAGGTCAAGGTGCAAGGTTAGTTTCACATTTGAAAATAAACCAAAGTAATCTGATGGAGGAAAAAATTATATAATTATCTCAATAGAAGCATAAAAAGCATTTTGTAAAATTCAGTATTTGCCCTTAATTTTAAAGAAGGAACTCTTAAGCTAGCAAAAGAATGGAACTGTCTTCATCTCATTAAGGTTACAATAAACATTATATTAAGTGACAAAATTAAGTGTTCCCCTCTGAGGTTGAGACAAATTTGTTCCATTTGCATTTCTATTAAACATGATCTTAGAAGTCCCTGCCAGTGAAATAAAACATATAAATACAGAAGTGAAATGTATAAGGTTTAGTATAGAGTCAATAAAACTGTCACAGTTCCTAAACAATATATAATACATAGAAAATCCAAATGACAATGCACAAACTATTAGAATTAATTAACTTACTAAAGTCTTTGGGTACAATCTTTGTGTGTGTGTGTGTGTGTGTGTGTGTGTGTGTGTGTGGTACTGGGGATTGAACCCAGGGGCATTCTACCTCCGAGCTACACCCCCAGCCCTATTTTTTTATTCTTTATTTCGATACAGAGTCTCACTAAGTTGCAGAGGGCCTCACTAAATAGCTGAGGCTGTGAACCCGGATCCTCCAGTCTCAGCCTCCCAAGTACTGGGATTACAAGCGTGTGCCACTACTCCTGGCTTTGGGTACAATCTTAAGACACATTAGTCAATTATAGTTCTACATAGTATTCACAGTTATTAAATGAAGCTAAAAAACTAATTTCATTTAGATCAAAGAGCTAGAAATAAATCCATTGAAAGCTGTGCAAAGCTTCTACACAGAAAACTATAAAACGCCGGGCGTGGTGGCACATGCTTGTAATCCCAGTACTTGGGAGGCTGAGACCGGAGGATCTGGGTTCGTGGCCAGCCTCAGCTACTTAGTGAGGCCCTCTGCAACTTCGTGAGACCCGGTTTCAAAATAAAGTATAAAAAATAGGGCCGGGGGTGTAGCTCGGAGGTAAAACGCCCCTGGGTTCAATCCCTGGTACTGCAAAAAAAAAAAAAAAAAAAAAAAGAAAGAAAGAAAACTATAAAACATTCCTGAATGACATTGAAAAAACTGAATAAATGGAAGAACATATCATTATTCATGGATTCAGAGACTAAATATTTAGCATTATTGTTTCCTCCCCAAATGGTCTATATGAACTTAATGAAATGCTAGTCATTGTCCCAGCAGGATTTGTCATAGAAGCTGAAGGACTGACTCTATAATTCATATGGAAAAGTAGAAGGCAAAGAATCGCTAAGAAAAAATTAAGGAAGGAAAAAGTTAGGGGACATTTACTAAAAGATAGCAAGATGTGTACAACAATAGTAATTAACAGTGCAGTATTGCAACAAGAACATATGGACTGGAAAAGATTGTGTGTGTGTGTGTGTGTGTGTGTGTGTGTGTGTGTGTGTGTGTATTGAACCCAGGGACATTCTACCTCCCAGATACACCTCCATTCTTTTTTTATTTTTTTGGTTTGAAACAGGGTCTTGCTAGGTTACTGAAGAGTCTCACTACGTTGCTGAGGCTATCCGCAAACCTGTGATCCTCCTGTCTCAGCCTCCCAAGTACTGAGATTACAGGTATGCTCCACAGAGCTAGCAAAGTTTTTTTTTAAAAAAATAAATAGCCGGGCGTGGTGGCGCACGCTCGTAATCCCAGTACTTTGGGAGGCGGAGACCGGAGGATCCGGGTTCGCGGCCAGCCTCAGCTCTCTCGCTCTCTCTCTCCCTGTCTCTCTCTCTCTTTCTCTCTCTCTCTTTCTCTCTCTCTCTCTCCCTGTCTCTCTCTCTCTCTCTCTACTTAGTGAGGCCCTCTGCAACTTCGTGAGACCCGGTTTCAAAATAAAGTATAAAAAATAGGTCCGGGGCGTAGCGCGGAGGTAGAACGCCCCTGCGTTCAACCCCTGGCACCACACACACACAAAAATAAAATAAAATAAAAAATAAAAAAAATAATGCTGGGTTCACTAGATATCCAAAAAATAATAATCTTTTTCTTTTCTTTTCCTTTGTCTTGTAAGGGGACTCGCTATGTGGCCCAGGCTGGTCTCTAACTCTGGGTTTAAGACATCCTCTTGCCTCATTCTCTCAAGTAGCTGGGACTACAGGCACAAGATACTTCACTCAGCACACAAAAATAATAATCTTGACTTTTATCATGCATGGAAGGTAACTTCAGAGGATGGCAGATCAGATGTGATGATAAGATAATGAGGCTCGCAGATGGAGCACTGGAGAATGTCTCTGTGCTACTGAGGAAGGGAACTCAGCACCAACCACAGAGGAAAGTGGGCAGTATTAAAATTTATAACTTCTATTCATCAACATACATCATTGAAAAAGTGAGAAGAAGGTGTCTGCCACATAATAGAAGGCTCGTGTGGAGAAGATACAAAGAGCTCCTACAGATCAACATGAAAAGGACAGACCAGATCTGAATAGGCACTTTGCAAATGAGATTCCCTAAATATCTAATGAACATATGAAAAGGTGCTAAGCTTTGTCAACCACCAGGAAAATTCTAATGAAAACCACAGTGAAATACCACCTCCCACCACCAGAGAAGAGATGAAAACAAGGAACGAAACCCAAGTTGGTGGGAGGTAGAGCAGTCAGAGCTTGCACCTGCTGGAGGGTGTCCACTGTCCAGGGAGCCTGAATGACTGCCCACTAGGAACCCGACAAGCTTATCTTATGGCCCACAGGTCTACTCCTGGGTCTACCTGCCCTTCCCTGAATGCATGAACAAAAGAGCTTTCTGTTGGCATCCTCTGTAATAGCTTAAACCCAGACACTACGCAAGTGTCCCTTGATGGTAGAACAGACGAATGAATTGTGGATATTCATGCAATGTGTCCCAAGCAATCATGAAAGTACTGCTTAATTCAAGGGCATAAATGTGTCACACAAATGCAAGATTGAGCAAAATACTCCAGAAACTAAAGAGCATGTGCTTTATGACTCTGTCTGCTTTAGGTGAGAGCTGCTCAAGGCTTTGGAAGTGAGGCTGGTGGGCACTTTGGGAAGGATGCTCTGGGCAGGGAATGAGGAGGACTCTGGTGTGCCTACTGCTCTCTGCATGCACCTGCTGGAGTGACAGGGGTGTGCTCACTGGAAAACTTTATTTTTTAAAAAAGGGAAGGTTGGGGTTGATAGCTGGATCCAGCCCAGGGTGTGGGTCAGTTAACTCCAATACATCTCAGCTCTCTGTGGAACACAGTTTGGCATGGGCAGCAATTTAACAGCTTGGTAACAATTGCATTTGTGTGGTCCCTTTAAGCAGAATCTCTTGCAGAGAGAATGAGGCCAGCATACACTGGCAGCTTTTTTTCACCAAATTCTTCCAAAATGTGTACATACTTCACACTGGGGCTCCATTTCCATGGTCTTGAAATATCTGCACTGCAGCCTGCCCTCCTGTAGTGGCTTCTCCTGATCTTACAGGCTTGAGGACGGTTCTGACTTCCAGTTTCCCTGAATCATCAGAAAGGAAGAGACACATGCCACATGTATTCAGGATCTCTCAGAAGTTCAGAGTCCCATGCAGTTGCCTGGAGATAGAAATATAATATATAGCTGGGTGTGGTGGTGCATGCTTATAATCCCAGTACTTGGGAGGCTGAGACCCTTGGGAGGCTGGGAGGCTGAGAAAGAGGCTCTCAGCAACCTAGTGAGACCCTGTTTCCAAATAAGAAATAAAGTCGGGCTGGGGATGTAGCTTGGAGATAGAATACCTTTGGGTTCAATCCCAAATACCAAAAAAGAAAGAAAAAAAGAAATATAATATATAACTTAGTGAATTTCCAGGAATGTGGGAACACACACACACATACACACACACACACACACACACACACACACCCCAAAATGATTATGTGGATAATCTCGTTAAACATATAATTGTGTAAATCTAATGTCTTTGTGCAGGTAAGGCCAAGGCCAGTAGCCCTTTCCCACCTCTCATTTTGGCCCTTGCCTGAAAGAGCCTTCCAGAAGCGATTCTACATACTGCGGCAGCAGCTGCCTGAGCAGTGTTCTGGTCTCATTCTAGATTAGGCGGTTCCCGGGAGGCAGCAGCTCCTCCTCTGTGTGTTTCAGGGGTCCCCACCTCTTCTGCTCCCCCGGCCCTGGCTCTTCCTGGGAATGGTGTGGACACAGGCCCAGGGTGACGGGATGTGGCCTCACTGGGCTGGGGACAGAGGCTGGATGCTATCCTGTGGTGGGAACTCGGGGAGAGGCCATGCTGCTTAGAACCAAGGGTCACCTCCTCTTTCTCTCTGGTTCCTCTGGGGTCCGAGTACATTGAACAAGCACCGCCCTTCCAGTCAGGAAGGTTGTGCTTTGGGCTTTGCTGACCTCTTTTCATTTTCTTTTGTTTTAATTAGTACACTGTGGGATTGGCAGGATCCTGTCTGCCTCGGGGAGCCCGAGGATCCTGCCCAGGACCTCTGGGCAGTTTGTTTCACCTTTCAGAGGTTGACTCATGCGTTTTCTCCTATTGCATCTTGAAACCCTAAACTGGATGGACCCACATTCCTTTCAGGTGAGATAGCAAGTTCCAAATGATGAAAACAGTTTGCAAAGAAATGTGCTAAAATGTTTTGAAAGTGACTTGTACTCTAAGGAATGCAGGGGATGAGATTAGAGAGGGGATCGTTCCTGTCACTATCAGAATTCCTGTGCTCTGTCTTTGGCATAAGGCACATGTTTTATACAGGAGGAAAAGTCATTATAGGGGGAGAAAATGCCCCCTCCCTTCACCTTCCTCCTGTCCTACCTCCAGGGCCAGCCCAGGTGTGATCTCCACTTTGACCTTGACCAGCTCCAGTTCTGAACCTTACTCCTCTGAGCCACTGACTGGCTGGCAGTTCAGGAGACACCTCTACTGAAAAGAGAGCTTGTTACTCAGTTCCTGGGACAGGGGACACCACAGGAATGGGAACAGGGCAGGAGGCGGGGGAGAGGGCCCTAACTCAACCCGTGGGTTCAACCTTCCCTTCTGTTCCCCAGGAGTGGGGAGGCAGACCAGCAGGCTTAGGAGCCACAGTTTGAGGATTTCCAGACTCTCCCCAGTTGTAGGTACCTGGTCCTGGGGTAATGAGGGCAGGAGACGGAGAAGGCCTGCAATGTGGCCAGGCACAGCTCTGGGCCAGTTGTTTGTGTCTGACTGGTGTTTACAGGGAAGCCGTTCACTGCTTCTGGGAACTGACTGACCTGGGGACCACCCCTCCAGGGTAGGCAAGGCACCAGATGCCAAAACATCAGATCACAGAAGATAAAAGGTTATGACACAGGCAGGTTCTTTGGTGACATCTCTGGGAAAAATGTGAAGTGATCAAACTCTACCTAAGGTCCTAGGTTGCTGTGTTTATCATTCTGAAAATTTGCTTTTATCTTATTTCCTCTTCTCTTTCATCTCTCCTTAGCACGAAGAAACCCTGTGGTGGAGAATCCCAGGAAAGCCATGAGGGTGTTTTGGGTGGCATTTGGCAGTGTGGATGAGAAATGGTCTGAGGCTGGGCGTGGTGGCGCACGCTTGTAATCCCAGTACTTTGGGAGGAGGAGACCGGAGGATCTGGGTTCGCGGCCAGCCTCAGCTCTCTCTCTCTCTCTCTCTCTCTCT
>PVJS01023080.1:0-29865 GCA_004027185.1 Glis glis | reverse complement strand
CTTGTAATCCCAGTACTTTGGGAGGCGGAGACCGGAGGATCCGGGTTTGCGGCCAGCCTCAGCTCTCTCTCTCTCTCTCTCTCTCTCTCTTTCTCACTCCTTAGTGAGGCCCTCTGCAACTACGTGAGACCCGGTTTCAAAATAAAGTATAAAAAATAGGGCCAGGGGTGTAGCGCGGAGGTAGAACGCCCCTGCGTTCAATCCCCGGTACCGCAAAAAAAACAAAAACAAAAACAAAAACAAACATACTGATGCTCAGACCCCTCCTCAAACCAAGGAAATTGGGAACTCTGGGGGTGAGCCTGGACATGAACAGCTTTCACGGAGCTTGCCGGGAGAGTCCACGTTGCACCGTGGCTTGAGAGCTGTGCATGCCGATGATGTCCCTTTGCCTTGACTGCTTGGGCTGGCACCATTCCAGAGCAGGCAATACAGAATGCTGACTAAAACGGCTTGCTCTGGAGTCTGATGGCCTGCGCTTGAATCCTGGTTCCTCTCCTTACTGAATGCTGGTTGTTACTCAAATAGTCTTTGTTTCCTCCAAGCAACAAAGGCCATCCATAAAAGAAATTTCTCTTTAGTGAGTGTGGCTATGTAGCCTGGGCCTTCAGCATTTTTATGGTGCTTGGTTTATGCCCCATTCCAGAGGGTCCCCGTGCAGCTCAGGCTCTTGGGCAAATGGAACAGGAGGTATCATCCTGAAGTCAGGAGCTCAGTTTCCCTGTCGAAGAATTCAGCTCCAAGGACCCCGATCACTCACTGTCGTGTGGTATGGACTCTTTTGGGGGGCGTTATTCAATTCATAATGTTCATATTATGAATTCATATTATAAATTAGTCAAGTTTTTAAATCTCACATGCTTCGTCATTGGTCCATGCCACAGCTCTCTAGCCTGGAGGGACCATGTCTTCTCATTTTTATCTTCTGAAAATCACACACTGCTGCTTACTTAATAAATAGTTCTTGATTGTGAGAATAATTATGGCCTTGGAAGAATCCTGTTTATATAACCAAGAACTCTTAGGTCTTAATCTTATAGTGGAAAGGGGACTTGGAGACACATGTCTTAGAGCTAAAAGACAACTCGCCTAGGGCCCCACAGGCATGCACAGACAGGCCCGGATCTGAGTGTTCTTGCTCCAAGTCCATTTTATCACAAACTCATGGAGAAAGAAAAGAGAGGAAAGGTTTGTATATACATTTCTGGCTTCCACGTTTGGATTGCTCTGGAGGATCAGTTTTATTGCTCCTCAGCTTGTTTCTTTATTAGCTTGCAGGGCAAAAGAATCCCCAAGTTTTTAGACCAGCCATAGGTCAGTCCTCTGCAGTTCTCTACCCCAGCCAGGCAGAGACTACTGTAGCCTTTGGGCAGGGATTCCTCCACCTTCCTCCCTGGAGTGGAGCCAGACAAGCCAGCCGACCTGTAGATGGGTGACCTCTCAGCCCAAACAGCCAAGGCGATACCTGTTGTTGCTGTAATTGGCTGGGAGCCCAGCGCCCCTCACTGCCTGCCTTGATGACTTTCGCTGTGAAAACTCCCCACAAAGGCGGCTCTCACAAGCTCCAGCCATGGTAACCCTACTGCCAGGGTTTCAGGAAACTGGGGTAAAATGGGCAGAACAAGAGTTTGTCCAAAGATTGAACAGGACAGGAGGCTCCTACTGCTTGGAAATCTATCTGTGTGTTCCAGAGACATGCAGAACAAAGACCTACACATGGTTATTTTGGCAAGAACAGGAAGGTTTAGATTATCCTTTTCCACCCCGTGAAAGTGGCCACCTAAGACGTGAGTGCTGAAGGAACATCTGTTTTAGCACTAACAGAGCCTCGGTGAGGACCTCGCGGTGCTCTTCCCTGCGCAGACGCAGCCCTAGCCACTGGAGAGCTGCAGCTGTTGGAGGCACAGGGAGTGGAGGGTGCTGCCTCTCCCTTTCATCTTTGTGTTTCCAAAGTGACAGTGAGCACAGTGTGCTCTGATAAGCTCTGCTCCCTACAGCTCCATCAGCAGCTCTGAAATATCCAGTAAGGCCACATCTTGCCTCCCTAACGTGTTATTTTTGGAGAGGGCATTTGAGAAATGGCAAAATCAAAATATCCAGCATGAGCCTTGGCACGTCATTCATGCACTGGGTGGCTGAAGTGATGGAATCGGGTCCGGAGGCATATGCTACATGTGGGCCGGCTTTCCCCATCTGGAGCCCAGGTGTGCAGGTTCACGCCTGAGTCCCAGGTCTAGATATCAGTGAGTAGCAGGAGCAAGACCATGCCAGCATGCCTGCCCTTGTTCTACAGAAATGATTTACCCTTTGATGTGCAAGGCCAAGACAACTGGACAATTGACCTCACTAAGAAAGATGGGGTTTTTGTAATTTGTTGTTGAGAGGAGATGTGGCATAACAATTTAGACTTTACATTCTGGAATCAGAGAAACTTGAGCTCAACTGCCAGCTCTTTTATTTGTTCTCTGTGTGGCTTTAGGAAAGTAACACAGCTTGTCTAAGCTTCAGTTTCTTCATCTGTCAGTTAACAATGATTACAGTTCCTACCTGGGAGTATTGTTGTGGTGATTGGGAAGAACACTTGTGAAAAACATAAAATACCACAAGTCCAGTCACATCATTAAAACACAACTCACTGGTTGCGATCATTAGGACACTTCTCATCTTGGAGGCATGGATTCCCTCTGCAAGAGCCCTTTCCGAACATCTACATCTAGATGTGTCCCTTTGATCTTCTCCCATGTTAGAATGCCTTACCTTAGGCCAAAATCTTACTGCCCTTTAATTTTTTTTTATTTCTTCTCTTTTTGTTTTTTGGTACTGAGGATTGAACCCAAGGACATTCCATCTGTGAGCTACACCCCCAGCCCTATTTTTTAAATTTGAAGCAGGCCCTAAGTTGTGGAGGGCTTCGCTAAATTGCTGAGGTTGGCCTCGGACCTGTGATCCTCCTGTTTCAGCCTCCCAAGTACTGGGATTACAGGCTTGCACCACCACATCCAGTTGCCCTTTTAATTTTTATCTACCTTTTGAAGACACATGGAAAAACTCAAATCCCTTTTTGAAATGGCAATGACCGAGTCACTGTATTGCCCAGCTCTAAAGGATACACACTTTATAGTGTAATCTGTATCAGTGGCACCCCCTGGTGTCAGCCCCGCTGGAGAGGTGGATGGGGGGGGAAGAGCTGTACAGATACAGGCCATATTCTTTTTCATAAAAATCTCTTGAAGGATGATACAAATGCCCCAGCTTCTCCAGGCAAAGCAGCTACAACTCCATCAACACTTCTTCACAGGACACAGTTTATCATCAAGGCCTAGTATCCTTGGACCATACTCCTCTTAAAGCAAGGTTCCCAGAGCTAAGTCAACATTCCAGGTGAAACACCACCAGAGACAAGGGGAGTAGAATTGGACCTCCTTCATTTTTCTAGATACCATAGTTAGGATGCTACTGTGACACAGGGCAAAGTTAGCACTGAGTCCTTAAGGAAATTATTTCTTGGACAGTGAGCTTGGCCTTTTAATCACATGTTGCCCTACAGTATCTCTTCACTTGTTTTGAATTGTTATACTTTTTATTATTTTACTTTATATATATATATATATATATATATATATATATATATATGTATACGTGTGTGTGTGTGTGTCTCTGTTTGTCTGTCTGTCTTTTCATACTGTCTATATTAGGAGTTTCCTGAGATATATCTGGGTTTTATATATTTTAATGACTCCTGTTAAACCTAGCACCATTTCTGGGTAAATAAAAATGTCTTTAATTTCAATATATAAGTAGAACCAAAGCAAAAGGACAGTATTGACTGAAATTTAAAGTGGACTCCATGACAATGCCATCAACCCACTCTGTGGGTGCAACATTCCACGGATAAAGTGCCCTTGAAGAAATTGTGGTGAGTTCTTTGGTTAATGAGTCAGAATTCTCCAAAGTACAAGCATGATGCTTATGGGAGCCCTTAGTAATAATTCTTCACGTGTGGTTTTCTTGTTCACATATTTTATATATGCAGTGATTTCCAAACTATACTCCATGGAGCCCAGGGGATTCTGAAAGGATGTCCCAGGCATGTGTGGGAGAGGCAGAAAGAATAAGGAGGGTGGAGCTCCCACCAGCCCTCTATTTCACCCAGGGCTGACGGCTGATAGCTGTTGTAGGAATTGCCTTCCCCATATTTCCTTTGGAAAAAAAAAACAAAGCTTAAAAATCATCAGTTAAACCACCTCCTGGTCACCTCAGACTGATAGGGTATATGATCATGTCCATGTTTGTTCTCACAGAATGAATGAATTTCTAGGTGAACCGGGTTTAAAAGAAGGGTCAAAATTAGGTTCTTAATTGCTAAATTTGGTGACAATGTACATGAAACTTTCAACAGCTATGGTTTAAAGGACATATAACCACATCATCACCATCATCACCTGTCAAATCACACCCCTAACACACGCAACTGAGGGAGAATTCAGAGCTGAAGGAAGCTTGGGGTTTTGATGAACACCTCCTAAGTAGTACTGCAGGTCTGTGATTTTCTTCAGATTGGGGGGGTTCTTTTGAGAAGCCTCACCTTTTGCTTTGATAGTAGGAAAAAGGGTGCCTATCCTACCTTCTGAAAAGGAACCCTGTATTTTTCATTTTTCTTTTTCTTTTTCTTTTCTTGGTGTTAGGGTTTGAATCCAGGGACATTCTACCTTCAAGCTATACTCCCAGCCCTGTCTCAGCCTCCCAAGTACTAGGACTACAGGCATACACCACCATTTCTTATCTTTTTCTTATTCAGATGTGAAAGTGGTTGTTGGTCTTCTCTGGAGAAATTTCCTAAGGAAAGGAGACAGAGCAAACAGCCATATTTCCTTTCTACACCACTAGGACCAATTCCTGGAGGATCATGATGGGCATGGACAGGGTAGAGCATTCTAACCCCCAACCCTCTTACCATCCTTCAACCCCCGGGTTGTAGATACTGCAGTCAGGCCTCCTCTAAGAAGCATACCTTTAATAAGCACCCTGGCTCGGACCAAATTTCCTGCATTTTTAATGTGCAATAAATATTTAGGAGTATCATCTCTTAAATCTACCCCTGTATTGCCCTACCATAAGGAACACACTGCACATTGTTTCTTTGTCTGCAAAATGGAGATAATATTTCATGGAGAGCATTTATATAAATTAAATGAGGAATAATGACTAAATAATTAGGAGAAGTCTAGAATACAGTTGGGAAAGGACAGTAGAAAAAAATGTACTGGCAGCTGGCTAAGGTGGTGACTCAAACCATGGAGCACTAGGAAGGAGATGATGAGGAACACTGCAAGTGGCACAAATGTCATCATGCCAAAAAAAAGGACATTTCTATGATGTCTTCACTCCCCTCCTACTTGTGGAGCACCAGGAGGAAAAGTCTTAACTGTGTTCAATGTAAAAAAATAAACTAACTGAAAGATAATGAACTATTTCCATTTTCTTTTCTTCCAGTGTTATAAATAAAATCAACTTGTGACAAATGAATATGTACACACTTTCTTCCTGATCTGTGTTGGCAGAACTTAAGATACCAGGAATGAGGAGCTTTTCATATTGAAGAATTCGACCCAATTTGATATTTTCAATTACACTTGATGGGAATTAACATGCAGCGATTATTTCCTGTCTGTGGTGCTATTAAATATGTAGTTAGGTTAAGATATAATAGCATACAAATAGTTGGACCTCTCTGTTTCTCCGTAACTAATCTCTGCAATGAATCCCTCTAAATCCCCATCCTACTGTACCAGAGGGTGAAGATGGACAGGGGACAGGAACGTTTCCATTTACAAGAGTCTTTGGATTCAAAGTAGTCTTTTAAAGTTTAGATTATTTAGGATAACCTAATTTTCTTTGAGAAAATGTTTAAGAATTTATATTTCCCCCAACCAAGATGGCATCTAGTGAATAAGGCAGCTCATTTGTCCCTGTATGAATGAGGAAGAGTATTCACCTGTTAAGTCTCTGACTCAATGCAGTTGGCTAGGTCTGTACCCTTGCACCCATATAATATCTGTGGCTAAAGTCCACGGCCAAGGAAACACATGGTCTGTTCACTGCTGGCTCCACCTGCTGGTCACTTCTAATGAGGCTCTGGCTTGGGATGTTGGTGACATCAAACTCCTGACTCTACCGTGCAGTATGTTCACTGTTCTTTGGACAACTAGGTAGATATCCACTACAGAGCTTCCTGATACTACAGAGGCATGACCCTTTCCTTCCCTCATACCTAGATAGGGTCTGTACCCTAGCCATTGGGAAGGGTTCTTTATCGTCATGTGGCAGCTTTGCCTGGAGCTGGTACAATCTTCTCTAAACTCCATGAAGCCTAGGAATTCCCGCATGGTAATCTCATTTTGGAAGAAACTCTGGCCCTAGCCCAGATTATTTTGCTACCACTGTGTCTTGTCCAATCTGTCACCTAAGAGATGTCATAATTATTGCAGAAATTCTTTAAAAGGCCTTAACATTTTCTCAGTTTCTACCCAGGGAAAATTACCTTACTTCTTAGAACCCTAGTAGAGTTTCAATTCTCCTTCCATCTACATAACACCTTTCTCCTTCCTGAGGCAGCAAACACTCTTCTTTCTCTAAAATCATGATGGTGGTTGTCAAGAAGCAAAAACCCAGAAGGAAGCATTTTAAAATGATTGTCCTCTTTACAGACATTAGAATCTTTACAATAGCCCCAAGGGGTACTTTTTGTAGATGAGGAAACTGAGGTTCACTGTGGTTATATCACTTCCCTTGTGATTGAACTAGGGTCAACAACAAATCCTGTGTCATTCCACCGTGAAAGTCACCTCCCAAGGTCCTCCTGAGGGGAAGACACTGTTGAGCTGATTCCCACTAGCAAGAAGTTGCTTTTCTGCCTGGGTACCCAGAGCACTTCAATAGGACTTACCTTTCAGGGTTCTGCCCCACCCCCACCTGCAGATGCAATTCAGAACCTGAGAACTATGCAGCCTTTTAAGGTGCCTGGTCAAGAAGTCGCTTAATATGGGATTGGCACATCATCACTGCAAAGTGGGTTCTCAGTGAAAACAAACAAGAGATGCTCCTTCATTCACCAGCACTTCCCCCTGCCCCCACCCCCAGCAAATTAGGGACTGTGGCAAAGTGGTAAGTTTGCAATAAACAGGAGAAGGTGCTCACAGAGCCTTTTAAAAACAAGCCCAAACATTTGGCTGCAGCCCAAAAGACATTATTCTTTCTCCATTAGGATTCACTCCTACACAGTTTTCCAGAGGAGGATGAAATTCCTTGGGTCATGTTATAAACATTCATCTTCCAGATCACACCCCTAATAGAAAGAACAGAAGACGAAGCATGTGCTGTAAGTCAATCACTGCTGAATGTGCTCTGCGCACAGTAATATAACATGTGGGGTCAGCCCCTGCGGCAAAGACCAAATACACAAGTGTAAGAAAGGAGAGGGGGAGGAGAAGACAGAGTCCACATGGCTCACCTGGGGGAGGGGTGTCTTGGAAAGGGTTTTCTGGGGAACAGCTGAGGAGAATATGGATCCTTGGGCTTTGCAGTGGTCGAGGACAGAGACAGGAATAAATGTAAGGATGTATGGCAGTGCTCGGTGGTGTAGGGAGGAGAGCAGGGCTAGGGGTGCCAATGATTTCTCAGCCAGTCTAAAAACTGATATAATCCAGAGGCAGTCCAAAACTTAGAAAGGTACCTTTCCACTTTTTCCAGCCTCCAACTCTTTCTGGATTCTCAAAATCTTTTTCTCCCACCATCTCCTCCATCACTTTGGACCCAAAGGAAAAAACGCAGGAAGCACAAGTAAGTCATTTCTGTCCCCACTCTATCAGCCTTTCCTCTCCAGCCATATAAATCCTTCGGCTTGTCTATTCATGTCAACGACCCAAGTGATACGTACATTCAATCTTAGCATTGCATTTTTCAGCACCCATGCAGGAAACCCTAGATGACCCTTCCTGAGTGGCTGACAAGCAGTAATTTGTCTCAATTTTGTGAGCCCCACACCCCCCCCTTCCCCAAGTTCATAGCCTTTCTTATCTACACACCTTAACTAAAGCATCTTGACCAGTTGAGGCAGCCCTGGCTGAGCTCTGGGCAAGAAGTCTGAAGGCCTAGCTTTAAATACTGGCTCTGCTTTTAATTAGCTGAGTGGCCAAGAGTAATTATACTAATGATGAGGTTATCTACCATCAATTGAGTAGCTAGTAGGTCAAGCCCTATGCTAAGCACTTAAGAGTTATTATCCTAGGAAAAATGATTACCATCATTTCTAAATTTCCTATAACTGGAAGCATTGGTTCCTCATTATCTTATCTGCCCCATGGTTATTAAATTCAAAAACAAAACAACAGCACCAAATCCCATAAAACAGAAAGGGTGTTCCTGATTGTCAGCGTGGGAGGGTAGAATGAGGATGTGTGTGTGTGTGTGTGTGTGTGTGTGTGTGTGTGTGTGTGTGAGGGTTATGTGGCATTCCTTTAGTAAAGTCCAAGTGGGAAAATAAGTAGTAACAGTAGAAAAGGGCAAGTTCCTGGAACATTCAGAGACAGAAAGGGGGGAAGCAGGATGCTGCCCTGGACGACATGGCCCTGGGCAATGGTTGCTAATCTTAGCATTGCTAAACAATCAGTGGTTTGCACTCACATCTCTGCACTGGTACCCATTGCCTGGGTAACCATGGGAATCTACCTTATCCTGATGAGTTTTGGGTCCTGTTATATAAGACTGACATTGGCCAGTTGCCAAATTCAGAGATTATACCTGTGGTTCAGGCTCCTCTTCAATAGACTAGCTTGGAGGGAACTTGTATGAGTCCTTGAACATCTTTTAAGTTCATCTTCTCATCTAAAATGGAAGTACTGGTGCCTACTCTACCTCACAGAGCATCATAGACATCAGTGTGATAATGTTAGGGTCAGTCTTTGTAAACTTAAGGGGTTGATAGGTGATGGGCAGGTCCCTTCCAGCTAAGAAATGTTTGGATTTTACAATGTGATGTTGTGGCCTTGTTTTAAAAAGAATGGAGTTGCAAAATCTCTGCACCATGTAGCTACTCCTTTTTTGCAGCTATAGATTGAGGGATGGCTCCTGAGGGGCGTTCATTCACCAGGTATCATTATCTTATTTCACAGCTGATCTGAGTCTGGCTGAAGAATAAAAGAGTTCTCTTTCAATCTGGCAGTCATTTTCTTCTTCACTCCAAAGTCACTGAGCAAGGTCAAATTCAGGGAAGTGAATTTCTTATAAAAGGATTCCCTGATTGTCTGGGAAAAATTAGTTCATAGTCAGGATGGGTGTGTCGAGACCCCTTGTGGCTTCTTCTCTCATAGGATTTTTATACTTAAATCAAAGGTGAATTGACCCAGGAATTAACTATGACCATTTTTTATGGGTCCTGTCAGGTGTCTTTTGTGAATTTTATGATCCCACTCAGCCTCTTTTCTTATGGGATGGGTAGAGTGGTAGTGGGCTTCGTCTTCAGTTATTGATTTAAATTAATCATAGCTCATCCTGTCCAAACACTGAACTGTGTACACAGGTGGACAAGCTATTAATCTTGAGGCATGTAAATCCTGACTGCTTTTGCATATTGGTATAGATAGACTATCAAGCTGCAAAAATATAAGGATCAACTCCCAATGAGCCCTCTCCTACAGCTTCTCCGAGGTTATCAAAATAGAAATGAAGCATTCAGCTTTACAATCTATACTCCTTAGAATTTTTTAAGGGGAATAATGTTGGGGAAATTAGTTGAATTCTATCTTTGAAGTAATCAAATTCGCTGACTTGGAAAGCCCTAACTCCACTGCTTATTAACTGTGTGTTCTTGGATAAATCACTTCACTGAAGCTCAGCTCAGTTTCCTCATCTAAAGATGAGTGTAAAGTATAAAACTATACTACATCATTTTAAATATATGTATATTATTCCAATATGTAAGTTATTGCTTACCCTATTACCTATGAACTAAGAGCAAGGAGCATCTTTTATTTCACATTATCATTAATGTAGTGTCTTGCTCATGGGAACTATTAGACATATATTTATTGGATGGAATGTAACAGAGTTCATTGTAAATGGTGCTAATTCAGAACAGTTCCTCACCAAACTGATTTCCCAGGGGCAGCCTCATGTTAGAGAAAGGAACTGGGAAATCAGAGGAAGGAACTAGGGAGGGAAGGTGAGTTCACCCCAGGCGTTAAGTGGGGTAAAGTGAATGAATAAGCCCCTGGCACACAATCTTGGGTAGTGGACCTGAGACTAGACTCCAGCTCACCTAAATCTCAGTCCATTTCTTCACCATACACAACAGCCCCTCACTTCTTGTTTGCACTTATTTAAGGGGGGAGTAAATGATACAAAAATACTTAGATCATTTTTATACCCTGAATTATCGACAGTCCCAAATCAATGAAGCCTGAAGTGTTTTTAAATTTTCCATTGATCAAGAGTTAACTTTACCTTGAAATTCAGAGAAAGTTTTGTGCCCTCAGGACATGTGGATACAGGAAGGTGAGTGATAAGGAGTGACAGAAAGTGGATGCCTTCTTTTATAGGATGGTCTACAAAGGGGGCTGGGATGGGGATGGTATTTAAAGAAAGACTGGAAGGGAGGGAAGGAGCCAGCAATGCAGGTACCTGGGGAAGAGCAGTCAGGCAGAGAAGACAGAAGGCAGAGGCAGAGGAGGGTGTGCCCTCAGGCCACCATGGAGGGGACAGAGATCAGAGACATAACCTCCCCATTACATGGCAGGATATACCAGACCTTTATAAAGACCTAATATTTTACCTAAATGAGATGGAAATCATGGAGGGTTTAGAGCAAAAGAGGGACATGATCTGATTTATATTTTAGAAGGATGGCTTCTATGGAGAATCTGTAGGAGAGCAAGTGGACAGGGGGCTCTATAAGAAGTCCAGGCAAAGGATGATGACAATTTTGATTAGGTTAGTAGTACCAGAAGTGGTAAGAAGTTATCAGATTTAGTATATATTTAGAAGATAAAACCAATAGGATTTATCAACAATTTAGAAAATAGGTTAAGAAGTGGGAGGGAGTCAAAGATAACTCTAGGGTTTTTTACCTAAGCTATTAATAAAAAGGAGCAACTGCTGAATGAGGTATAGGGGACTTAAGGAAAAGTAGATTGGGATTGAAGGTGAGAACGAAGACTTGGTATCTGGAAATGTCAGGCTTGACCTACATATTGGATATTGGAGGAGAAATAGTGGAGAAATCAAGTGGGCAACCGGGTGAAGTCTGGAGTTCAAGAGAAAAGTTGGGTAGGATTTATAAATCTGGAAATTAGCAATGAAAGATGGTATTTAAAGTCATGGAATGGTATGAGACAACCTAAGAAGGGCATGTAGAGGAGCGTTTTCAGGACTGAGTTTTAGGGCATTCCAGTAGTTAGAAGAAGAAGAAACTTATGAAACAAAGACACTAAGAAGGTTCCCTCACTGAGATGATGAGAGAGCCAAAGAGAAGTGGTAACTGGGGATAAGTGGAGAAATTGTTTCAAAAGGAAAGAGTAATCAACTATGTCAAATAGTGATGGTTGAGATATGACCATTGAACTTAGAAACATGAAGATTGTTGGTGATTTTTGGCAAGAGTTATCTCGGTAGATTTGTGGGTACAAAAGCTGGATTAGATGGTTTCAAGAAAGAAAGAGAGAAGAGGAAGCAGAGATTGTAAATATGGATAACTCTTTGTTAAATATTTATCATCATTATCATTATTCAAAGAAGAGCAGAAAAATGGAACTGGAGGCACATGTAGAATTAAGGCATATGTTTGAATGATGTTAGAAATAATCTCAGTACAGACAGAAAAATTGGGGCAAGAGAGAGAGGGGAGTACTGGAGCCATATCTTTGAGCAGATGAGAGCAGAAGGGATACAGTGGCCCTATGGAGGAGCTGGCCCCAGGTAGGAGCCCATTTAATTCCTTGTAACCAAAGGGCAGGACAAGTCAGGATGTGAAGATCTAGTTGGTAGACCTGTGAAAGTACTCTTGTTAACTCCTGTTTGTTCAGTGAGATGAAAAAGGTCATCAGCTGAGAGAGAGGAGGGGAGATGAAACATTGGAAGGTTGAGGAGAGAGAGGAGTTATGAAATAATTGCCAAAGAGAATGATGACCTAGAAAAATGAAGTAGGACTGTTGGACACCTCGCACACCACCTGGCACAGTCAGGCTCAGTAAATCTTCTCTGGATGAACGATGACCTGAGAGCCTCAGAAAGGAGCCAGGTTGAGGATTCAAGACCCAGTATAGCACACAACTCACCTTGTCAGATTTGGATTCCTATTCAATTGTGCATATTTGGCCATTTTCCTGAAGTTCCATTGAAGGAAACTATAAAAATTGTGATTTAAGCATCTTTCCTGGCAACCCAAAAGAGGGCTCCAACTTTTGCCAAATGATAGAATTATAGACTCTCTCCTTGGAAAGCTTCTTTCTCAAATAGAAAATTTTATTGCCACACTTTGTCTCCCAGTATAGTAGTGTTCTCTTTATTGGTACCCTTTCATTCCTTACAGGTTTTTAAACATAGATTCCCCAGCATCCATCATTTTAACAGCCCCTCTTCCCCTGTTCCATACAAAAATTCTTCTCTTATATTTCCTTAGAAATATCTCATTAATTTCATATGTTTACAAACTTTTACTATCCCATAAACGTCCTCCATCTACCCCCAGGGAGGTATCTAGTCAGACAAATAAAATATGTGAATCAGAGGCTTAGCATTCTTTTCAACTCACGCATCTACTTTAGAAAGATCTCCTTCACTTTGGCTGCCTTCTAAATGGATGGTTCGCCTGCTAGTATAGAATTTCAATAATTTTTTTTTTGTAATGGTCTTTGATTTTCATCCAGAGGTAGCCTATGGAAGCATATCTTTCTAAAAAGTGTTTTGAGACATACAAACTTTGACTAGAGAGTAATTCTCCAGAAACCTAATATCAGGTTCTGCTTTTCCTCTTCATTTCCATTTTTAAAGAATGTATTTTAGGCTCTTTTGATTGAGACCAATCCTTCTGTGAAATAAAAAAAAACTATCTTTAAAATGAATCTAAGTGGAAGACTTAATTCTTTAGAGAAGATCTATGACACAGGCATCAGTCAGAAGCTATACATCTTTAGATAGATATAGATATAATTTTTTATTTATATTTTACTTTTGAAACATAGCAGAAAAACAGGAGCATACAGAAAATAACAAAACAGATGCTATTGCTTCTTCTACCCCACACCTTCTTTCTGAAATATATCATTTAGAAGTTCTTTCAGCAGTACTCTATACTTAAACTCTTCCAGTTTTTGTCTGAAAACATTGATCGTTTATATTCATTCTTGAATTATTTACCTAGATGTATAATTCTAGTATGATTTTTTTTTGCTCAACATGTTAATGTGTTAGTTCATTTTCATCTAGTTTTTACTGTGGTGGTTGAGAAGTCTGTTATAAGTCTAAATACTCCTTTTAAGATACATTGGCTCTTAGCTGGGCGTGGTGGCACACGCTTGTAATCCCAGTACTTTGGGAGGCGGAGACCGGAAGATCCAGGTTCGTGGCCAGCCTCAGCTCTCTCTCTCTCCCTATCTCTTTCTCTCTCTCTCTCTCTCTCTCTCTCTCTCTCTCTCTACTTAGTGAGGCCCTCCGCAACTTTGTGAGACCTGGTTTCAAAATAAAGTATAAAAAATAGGGCGGGGGGTGTAGCACGGAGGTAGAATGCCTCTGGGTTCAATCCCCGGTACCACACACAAAAAAAAAAGATACATTGGCTCTTATATTGGGTAGTTTTTAAGATATTCTCTTTCTTAGTAGTGTTCTGTATACCCACAAAAGTTTATCTAGGTGATAATTTGATTTTCTGGAGGGGGACTTATTATACTTCTTGTCTCTGGACTCATGTCATCAATTGTGGAAATTCCTAGTCATGGGTTTTTAAAATATTAACTCCCCACTCTTCCCTTTCCTTTTCCTCTAATGCAATTTCTATGAGGCATAGTTTAGACATCTTATATTTTCCTCCATGCTCTTTTAAAATTTTTTAGAGCTTAGTAACTTTTTTATACTTTTATTGGTGCATCATAATCTCACATCATAATGTAGTTCCTAGCTATAGTGACATACATGCACACAGCACTTGGTGAGCCTCCCCCAGCTCCCTCGGCACTCCCCCCTCCTCCCCATACATGATATTGAGATGGGCATTGTTACCCTTACATATGTACATAATGTCAATGGAAGTGTTTTTTTCATTGATTCTCCCTCCTCCTGTCCCCAGCTGTCCCCTAGACCACCTCCCTTGCTCCACTGGGGTTTCTCCTCCATTATCTAAAGTCCCTCTTGTATCCCAATTACTCTCTAGCTTCCATCCTCCATGCTTTGTAAGAAATACTTTTATTAATTCATTACAATTATACATTATAGTGAGTGAGGTTCAATGTAATATAAACATACATGCACATAGCTCTTGGTGTATTTCCTTCTACATCCCACCCCACTCTCCTCTCCTTCCTCCCCATAAGTATTAGTGAAATTGATATTAATACCTTCATATATTACCATTGTAATATTTGAACTGTTTCCTTCCTCAATCCTCCTTTTCCTCTCTCTAATTCCCTCTCCCAGTCCTGTTCCACTGCTCTACAGATCTCTGACCAGATTACTTAAAGTCCCTTATGTTTCCTATTTCCTCTCTAGCTTCCAAATATTAGAGAAAACCTATAACCCTTGACTTCCTGAGACTAGCTGATCTCACTTAGCATAATATTCTCTAGTTCTTCTGTGCTTTTAATGACAATTTATTAGGTTTGGTCTTTAGTTCTCCATGTTAATTTTGCATAACTCCTTACATTGATTTTCTAATTTGCTGATTCTTTTTTCATCTTTATCTAATCTGTCTCATTGAGTTTTAATATTAACTTTTTTTTTTGCAGTACCGGGGATTGAACTCAGGGGCGTTCTACCTCCGCGCTACACCCCCGGCCCTATTTTTTATACTTTATTTTGAAACCAGGTCTCACGAAGTTGCGGAGGGCCTCACTAAGGGGAGAGGGAGAGAGACAGGGAGAGAGACAACGAGAGAGATGAGGCTGGCCGCGAACCCGGATCCTCCGGTCTCCGCCTCCCAAAGTACTGGGATTACAAGCGTGTGCCACCACGCCCGGCATAATATTAACTGGTTTTTAAATTTTACTTATAGAAATCGTAGTTTCATTGTACTGTTATTTTCTTATGCTTCTGATTCCTTTTGTCATACCCTACACTGGCTGCAGCATCAACACATAAACTCACTTTCCTAGTTTCAATTCTATTTTTATACCTGGCTTTCCCCATTTTTCCTTGAAGATTGAAGCAGACATAAAAGAACTTCCACAAACTGCCATTCCACATCTAGTCACCTTCATCAGGCGCCCTCTACTTTTCCTCCTATTACTATGGTTGAACCATCTGTGCCTATAAGATGAATCAATCCTCCACTTGTGCACTATCTCTGTTCCCTTTCACTCATTCAAGGACATCAATCTAATAATTCTCCTCTCTCCTCCTGCACTAATTTGCTCTTCTTTCTAGATTACTCCTATTAGCATAAACATGCTGGTATTAAAAAAAAAACTCAATTCCTCTTTTCATATACCTGCTGCCCCACATCTCTGTTCTCTTTGCAGAACATTTATGTTTCTGCCTCCAATTCCTCTCTCCTTTTTTTTTATTACACCCATTCCAGTCAAACCCTTGTTCTTGCCATTCATCAAAATCCCTCTTTTTAAAGTCACCAATGACTTCCACATTGCTAGTTCAATTCTCAGTCATCATCTTACTTGACCTAGCAACTGAATGTGATATTAGAAATCATTCCCTTCCCCTGAGTTTTGTTTGTTTTTCGCACTCAGGTCTCCACATTTTCTTTGTTTTCCCTTTGCCTCTTTAGCTGCTTCTCAGTCTCATTTGCTATTTCTTCCTTTTCCCCCCCAAACTCTGAAGTATCCCAGATTTCTGTCTTTGAATGTCTTCTCTTTTCTAGCCATATGGAGTTAGTTGATGACCCCATCCAGTCTCAAGATTTTAAATGTCATGTACAGGCTGATGAGTCCCAAATGTATACCTCTGATTTGTTTCTCACTCCTAAATCCCAAATCCATATGACAAATTACTCAATTAACGTCTCCAATAGAGTATCTAACAGACATGTTGAACACATCTTGTCCAAAACTGACCTCCTGATCTCTCCTACCAATTGTGCTCTGCCTTCAGTCTTCCCCCTGTTGATAGCAGTTCTGTCCTCCTGAGCATTCAGGCAAAAACCTTTGGAGCCACGGCTGACTTTTTCCTCTTCTTCCTTTGGAGCTGAAGATAAAGCTCTGAAATTAGCATATTAATTCTACTCAAATGAATAAAACTGTATGAACACAGAGAAAAGGGAGCCTTTTAAGAAGGGGTAATAAAATAAATAAGTGTAATGTAAAATGGAACTGAGAAACTGAAAATGTCAAATGCTCTAAGGGCTGAATGGAGAGAGAGAGAGAGAGAGAGAGAGAGAGAGAGAGAGATCATGCCTAGACACACACTTGCAACTCTGATGGGTATCTAGACTGCAGAGACTTTTGAGATGCTCCTTAAGGGATAGTGATGATTTATTTGACACATAAGGTAGGAAGGAGTGAGTGGGGATTCTGGGAAGAGGGAGCTGCTGAGCAAGACACGTTTTCCTGGTTAGTTCTGACTCCCCCTCAAGTAGAATTCTTCCTGCCTACCTTGGCAATATGTCCCCTAGGAGCCTTTTATAATGTTTTAGCTCCACCTCCACCCTACCTTACCCTCAACGCATACCAAATTATAGTTGCTATGTTTTATCAATGTTATCTTCCAAATTGTTTCTCACAGGCTTCCTTCTCTCAGTTTATCCTACCCCCATATATGGCCATACTTTCTCTTTCCACATTGTGCTTCATTGCTGGTCTCTTGGTCTCTTGGCTACCTCAGCCTCTGTCCATCCTATTCACTATGGCTGGTGTTGTGTTAACGACAATAAATGACTTCTTCAATCAACATAAGAACTTATTGCTCTGCAGGCTCTGCTCTCAAGGAGTTGTATAACCAAGCAAATGAGTATACTTGGAAATATACACAGGCTACAGATGCTGCTACAAAACCATACAGAGTGCAATGTGCAAAAGAGAAAAAAAATCATAAATTCTACCAGGAAGGGTGCAAGCCATTATGGAAATCGCTCAAAATTCATCCTCAGCTTCTTATCACCTGTGGAATGAAGATCTTCCCCAACATGCTCTTAGCTACTTTTTCTGTCATTTTGTCCCCTCTTCCCCCTTTATGTATCCTACATTCTAGCTACACTGCTCTGTTTGCACATAGCCCTGAGCCTTCCCCTCTGTGCTTTTTCTCTTGCTGGCCCATCTACCTGCAAAACTGTTGCCCCAGGTTGCATGTTTAAATACTACTCATCATATAAAGCACTTAACACAGTGCCCTGCACATAACAAACACTAGTGTCAAGCATCTTCATCATCATCATCATCATCATCATCATCATCATCCTAGAAAGACTAGCTCAGTTCTCACAACTCTTAATTTTTCTTACGTCACTCATGGTTTCACCTGTATTGTATATGTGTAATGTTATTTCCCTGACTCTCAAAGGCAGAATGATTCACATCAAATAGTCTTTCCTTCAGCAATAGAAGAGTACCTAACTATGTGCTGTTACCACTGAATATTCATAAGTAACAAGTGAAAAATGAATGGAAAGAAAACAAAACAAAATATTTGGAAAAGACTCTTTTAACTAGTTGAGTTAGATGGCCATAGATTAAAGATCCAATCTTATTCATACAGGATGCAGTGGTCCTCTGAATTTCCTGGCAATGTGCAGCCAGATGCCTTAAAATAGGACTAACCAAGTCATACCCTGACTTGAGATGCCCTTACTCAGATAACATAACTTACTCTCCTCAGCTGACTGGGTTAGTCAGAAGCATCTACTCAAAAATTACAAGCATGTGCCACCACGCCCGGCAAGGTTTAAACAGCCTGTAAGAATTTGCAAAGAATCAGAGTTTAGAAGTCTGATGTGGATGACAGGAAACTGGGTGTCTTGGATAGAGAAATGTTTAATGACCAGGGTAAGAATAATCCAATGATCCCTGACTAGAAAAAAGTTAATAACCTCTTTTGTGTTGATGCTCCCCATCTCCGCCACTCCTTGTTCTCTTTCTCCTTCCCCCATGACTCCTCGGACATGCTCACAGAACCAGTCTTTACTTTATGAGCAGTGTGCTGGTTTGAGTCTGCATGTTGGATACAGTCTGCTTGACAGAATTTCAAATCCTGGCAGCTTCATTCCTGTTGCAGTATAGTATGGGTCTCTGCTCACCCTGTGCAAGCCTGAACTTTATAGACATGCAAGAATATAAACACCGAGGCCATCGACCATGCAGTGAGGAGGCCAAGCTAAGCAGGATATGGACAGAGCATGCACTCTCTCGAGGTGATGGTCAGCACAAGGGCCCCCAGGCAAAGCACATTGTGGTGCTTTTAGAAATTTAGATATTTTACCTTCAGTTCCTTCAAACCTACCCCATTTGGTTTCTTCTACCTAGATTTTGTGCACGTATCTTAAAATATATCCACTCATCTCCCCAACTCCCATGCTGCTACAAAAACACAAACTTGTATTCTCTCTTGGTCTAGATTTTTCTTAACTCTAAAATGTGGTTTTTTAGTTTGTTCAGTCTGCTTTTAAAAATATCATAGACTAGGAGATTTATACACAACAGAAATTTATTTTTCACATTCTGGAGACTGGAAAGTCCAAGATGAAGGCACCAGTAGATCTAGTGTCCCTCATTCTTAGATGGCACCTTCTTGCTGTGTCCTCATCTGGTGGACGATACAATGAAACACGACAGGACTTCTTTTATAAAGGAACTAATCACATTCATGAGGGCAGAGCTTTCACAACATCCTCAATTCCTAACATCCCCATCTCCTAACACCATCATAGCCAACTGGGTTTCAACACATGAATTTTAAGGGAACACAAACATTCAGACCATTGTATGTGGTATGCAGTGGAGTTATCACCAGGTACAGAAAAGAAAATAAGCTTTTGAGCCATATAGACTGGATTTAAATCCTAGCTTTGCCATCTATTTTCTGGAACATGAAAATATGAAGTATAGATTACTGTCCACTCAACCCAGTGCAATGCTGGATAGATACCCTGCCATAGGACTTCTAAGAAGTAAACCAATGGAACCTTTATAATAACTTCCTTCCCATCTTTATTATTACTCATTCTACAGGTCTCAGAGTTGAAAATTGAGAGTTCATGTTGGGGGGACTTTTCCCTCCCTTCCCATGCAATCAAGACCTCCTGATTGACACCCCCCAATGTCTCCCCCCAACACACATGCCACCTCCCTCCCTCTTCTATCTTAGGGACTGGTCTGGCTTAGCACTGAGCCATTGAACTGGTAGATATGCCCAATGATATAGAAGTATGGGAGAAAGTAGAGCTGAAAGAACATAAGTGGAAGGTTGGGTGGAATGAGAGGAAACAACTTCACTTTCTTTTAGTTAATGTAGGAAAAAGATAGTAACTTTCCCAGCATGGATCTGTCAAGGAAATGGTATAGAAAGTAGCTGGGACCTAGGCCAGCTTGATATGACCACTTCAAAGTCTACCCATCAAGGTGAAAGGACCATGGTAGATTGGACTGAGGAATGGACTCCACATGTTCAGGGAGGGCAAAGAGGTGCTTCAGTGAGATCCCCCTTCTACCACCACCAGCCAAAGAACCAATCCACGAACTCAGAAGCCCTCCTCTGGAACCTACAGGCAGCATATCTTCCATGATCAACAAAGAGATGAGCAGCCCAAGCCAAGACAACTGGCCACTGTTGACAAACAGCCAAACACCCAGGTAATTCTTTCCTACTTCCTGCCCACAGGCACCAATATCAGTGCTGCAGGCCAAGGAATAGACAGGGTGGAAAGAAATGAGACCAAAAATGTAGTCACCAGATCAGACTACCAACCACCAAAGCTAAATGTATTTGAATGCTCTGAGATCCCTTTAAAATCCCTTTAAATGTCTTCCCAGCTATTGGTTCCCAGGTAGACACTAGTCAAAAAAAAAAAAGGTCAATATCAATTATTAGGAAAAACAAAAGCAGCCAATTCTTGTATTTTTCTGACACAGCATTCCTACCCCCAGCCTGTTATACTCTTTGTACCACCCTGGCCAAATTTATTTCCTCTTTTCTTTTCTTTTCTTTTCTTTCTTTCTTTCTTTCTTTCTTTCTTCCTTCCTTCCTTCCTTCCTTCCTTCCTTCCTTCCTTCCCTCCTTCCTTTCTTCCTTCCTCTCTCTCTGTCTCTCTCTCTCTTCCTTCCTTCCTTCCTTCCTTCCTTCCTTCCTTCCTTCTTTCCTTCCTTCCTTTTTTCTTTCTTTCTTTTTTTTATGTGGTACTGGAGATTGAACCCAGAAGCATGCTACACCCCCAGCCCTATTTTACTTTATTTTTTTGTTTTGAAACAAGGTCTCAATATATTGCCAAGGGTCTCACTAAGTTGCTGAGGCTGGTCTTGAACCTGCAATTCTCCTGTCTCAGTCTCTCAAGTACTGGGATTCCAGGCATGCACCATCATGCCTGGCTCTGGCCAGACTTCTTAACCTCCTAAACTGTTTTCCTCTTCTGAAGATGGGGTGACTTTATCTCACAGCATTTGGGGTTAAGGAAGTTCCTGAACAATGTTACTTCCCTGGCACTGAGAAGTAGGTAGAAAAGTGGCTTGGCCAGAGAAATGGTAAATTATCTATCCCACCCTTTCTGTGACCATCAACTTAGTTGTTTTCTCTAATTCTTCAGGTCTCAGCTTAAATGTCACTTTCTCAGGGAGGTCTGTGTTAGCCATGCTATACAAAGTAGGTGGTGCCTGTATTATTCTTTAGCACATTTCCTGTTATTTCCTTTACAGTCCTAATCAGGATGTGAACTTATTTAATGGACTTATGTGTCGAGTTATTCCTTATCTATGTCCTGCCCCCACTCCACTCCCCAAGGTCAGACCCCTCTCTGCTTTTTTTTCTCTTGTGTGGTGCAGTATAATTAAATTTGTGCTCCTTGCATTTGTTAAATCTTACTTCTTAAGGTTCTGGGCCATGAATGTGAAAGCTCTTTCCCCCTACTTAAAGAATCTGAAATAAATTATCTTCTGAGTTTGGTCCTTCCTGTTGCTGTTTGCTTGCTTTGGCACAGAGAAAGTGAAATATATTTTAATTTTCTTCTTCTTTTTTTTTTACTTACAGAAGCCATTAATATAAACCACAGAAATTGTAAGTTTCAATACCTGAAGTTCTGTGAATAATTACTGGGTGTAGTTATCCACACAAGGCAATTTTCTACTTTCCCCTGTAGGAAAAAAAAAAAACAAAAATGCGTTACTATAGCAGCCCATTTCCTTACTGAGACAAAAGCAAATGCAACCCACGAATTAACATCAACCATGTGGCTGCACTCTGTATCCTCCCAGATATGAGCCTCAATGTGCTGGTAGAGGCACCAAATGGTAGGCTAGTGACATGTTTGACACCTACATGTGTGGAAGAAAACGCACATGTACATAAACTATAATTTAGCAGCATCAGCAGTAACTGTTGAATTAGAAAAATAAAACAAAGAAACTACATTTAAACATAATGCTTGGTAGTTACATCAACAGCATTGGGAAGGAGCTATGCACTAATTTAGGAAAATTTCCTCATTTTCCTATTGACATTGGCCCAGAGGAATGAATGGATTCCATTGGGATGCTCTCTCATCCCAATCCTGCTATCTTGAGCAAATTCAGTGGCCAGCACATTGTCCAGTTCCTGTCATTAGTTAGGGTTCACTTGAATAAGTATGGTTTTCCAGAACTAAATAGGTTTCACAGACAGAAAACCCAATAGCCACTTCCTCTGACAGTTAAACTGGAGGCAGTGATGTACAGCATCCTTGTAGAAACTATAGAAAGCCCTAGCTGGGCTCCTAAGAGGCTCCCCTTGATCCCAAATGGTTTCTCAAAAGTCCTGACAACAGAAGGTCACTCATTAGATGATCTTATTTCTTAAGGCATAGGTCTCTTTAGAAGCATCCGCCAGACATGTCCAAGGGGGGAATATGTCGTGGGGTTGACATAAATAGAATGAAGTAGAAACTCTTCTGAAGAACCTGTCTTTGCTGCTCAGTGTGGTGCGGCACTAACAGCATCATACTCTGATACAGACTCTCAGGCCACCCCAGATCTACGGACTCAGAGCCTGCGTGTCAACAAGGTCTGCGAGAGTCACAGACTTATTAAAGGATGAGAAGCACTCATTGATTTTGTAAATCCTCTAAATAAATCTTGGAGAAAAATAAGTCTGGAAAATGTGAGCTCATGGAGGACAAAGAGAGAGCATGGTTCATTTTTTTTTTAACCACTGGTGCCTGTAGAAAATCAAGTCTATGACGTATTCCTCGACTAAATGAGTGGATACAATGAGGGATGAAGGCACTTTGTGGCAGACACTGTCTAGTGCCACATAGATCCTCCTCTATTCATTCATCTTAACTGTCATCTCCTCCTCCCCACATCACATGACCCAGAATGTAAGAAGTCTAGGTTTTGAGTCTCAGCTCTGTGTCTGCCATTGTTGGGTAGAGGGCCCCAGCTCTCTTGCTGTTTCTTCAGTTGGAGGTAAAATATAACAAAAACAAGATAAAACAGTAACTCAGTGCCAGGGCATGAAGTCCTTGCCATCTAGGCACCATGATGTGGGATGACTCTGAAGAACCATTCTACTTCAGAGTCCGTGCGGTCTGCTGAGACCATCATGGTCCCGCATGACAGCTCGGCTTCTCCCTCTTGCTGCTCAAGCTTCTTTCCTTTTCCTTCAACAGGTATTGATTAAAAATAACTTCTTAGCCGGGCATGGTGCACATGCTTGTAATCACAGGACATGGGAGGCTGAGACAGAAGGATCACAGGTTCAAAGGCAGCCTCAACAACTTAGTGAGGCTCTCAGTAACTTAGCAAGACCCTATTTCCAAATAAGAAATAAAAATAGGTTTGGGGGGGTAGCTCGGAGGTAGAAGGCCCCTGGATTCCATCCCCAGTACCAATAAATAAATAAATAAATAAATAAATCTTCTCATCCAGATGTGGTGGCACACACCAGTGACCCCAGTACTTGGGAAACTGAGACAGGAGAATCTCAGGTTCAAGGACAGTCTCAGTAACTTAACAAGACCCTCAGCAACTTAATGACACCCTGTTTCAAAATGAAAAATAAGATAGGGCTGAGGTAGAATGACCTTGGTGGTAGAATGACCCTGGGTTCGGCCTCTAGTACAAAAAATAATAATAACTTCTCATTCAGTTATGGTGGTGGTGCACACCTGTAATCCCAGTACTTAGGAGGCTGAGACAGGAGGAATGCAGGTACAATGTCAGCCTCAGCAACTTAGCAAGACCCTGTTTCAAAATAAAAAGGGCTAGAGGTGTGGCTTGTAGGTAAAATGACCCTGAGTTCAATTCCCAGCACCAAAACATCCTGTATGCTAAACTCCATCTACGACAGTAGAAAATCAAGTCATGGGACTCATTAGAGAAATGCTAGTAATCATCTAAACAGCTAGCGTGGTTTTGTGTGAATTTACTAAGCAGCTTTGAAGGAAACTAGAAAATAATATTTGCTTGGGCATTTTTTATTTGACTGGGAACTATATAGTATAAATTAATTATCCAGTAACATTGTATTAAGTTTGTACCAGATTCTCCCACATTATCAGACTATTAGTACCTAATACCTCGCCATTATAGTATGTAATTTTATTTTTACTCTTTCTGGATGTTGTTGTTCTTATGTTTTATCTCCCATTGGTGAAACTGAAGCACAGAGGGGTAGTGACCTGCCCAGGATTGGAAGAGGTTAAGAGGTCGAACTTAAACCTAGACTTGCTATTATCCTGTGCCAAGTGCTATGGTAGAGAGTAGGCAGTGGTAATTGGAGTGAATGTGGGTTCTTTAGCCTTCTGTGGAAAAGATTTCAGAAGAATCTTGTTGTTGGCATGTTATAAAAATATTCACCCCTAGCGCCACATGGAAGAGCAAATAATCGTCCACTGGGCTGGTGATCCTTTGTAACAGGGTACTTGTTAAAAAGAAAAAAGTAAAGCTGGGCATGGTGGCGCACGCTTGTAATAACAGCACTTTGGGAGGTGGAGACTGGAGGATCCGGGTTCGCAGCCAGCCTCAGCTCGCTCTCTCTCTCTCTCTCTCTCTCTCTCCCTGTCTCTCTCTCTCTACTTAGTAAGGCCCTCCGCAACTTCGTGAGACCCAGTTTCAAAATAAAGTATAAAAAATAGGGCCCGGGGGTGTAGCGCGGAGGTAGAACGCCCCTGGGTTCAATCCCCGGTACTGCAAAAAAAAAAAAATATTCACCCATGTCACCCAGTTCTGTCACGAGCCCTTGTTGTCTGTGCAGGTGGTCACTGGAGCAACTTAGAGAGGTTAACCTTAGTCATAAGATTGGTGGCCTGGGGACTTTGCACTGGAAGCAAAACACAGCAAGCATTCAGGACCCCAAGCCTCAAACTAAGGTCTCAAGGGGAGTTCCTGGAGGGACAGCACCATGCCCTTGTTAGGGTTTGGATCTAGAATGTCCCCCCAAAAGCTCTTGTGCTGAAGGCATGGTCCACAATGGAGCAAGGTTAAGTGGTGGGGCTTTCAGGCAATGAGTGGATTATGAGGACTCTGGCCTCATTGGTGGATTAATCCATTTGGTGGGTTGCTGAGTGGACTACAGGGTGGTGGGATGTAGTTGGAGGAAGAAGGTCCCTGGGCACATGCCCTGGAAGGGTTTATCTTCTCCCAGCCCCGTTTTCTCTGTTTCCCAGCTGCCATGAACTGAGGAGCATTCTTCTGCCATGATGTTTCTGCCTTGGAGCCAGCCGACTGTGAACTGAGACCTCTGAAACTGTGAGCCAAAATAAATCTTTCCTTCTCTAGTGGTTCTTGTCAGGTATTTTGGTCACAGCAACAAAAAGTCAACTAACCTTTCATCCTTGCATTTCCCCCACCCCACTGGGCCAAAGCAGGGTATGAAATTAGTGCCCTATATGTCTGCTCAGTGATTAGGTGACTAGGCAGTAAACAAGCGGTGAATAGTACTTGCCTTAAAGCCTACCAACTTTAAAAGACAAAAGAATTGTATTGTGTTACAGATTTAAATTCTCCATACACAGACTCCAAGAGGCTCAACCTTCCTGGCTCTAGGTGGCCTGTGACATTTGAGCCTACATCACTATCCCTTTCTCAGTGCTCTGTTGGCCAATTCAACCTGTGTACACAGTTTAGGACTAGACTACAGATGGTCTTATGCTGCCTAAGTCAGTATGCAAGATGTGAGCCCAGGGTAAGTAAGGCAGAGCCATAGGAACTCAGTGAATGCTTTGCGTTCTCCTGTGCCGGTTGGCGGTCTGTGAGTTACAGAGCTCTGACCTGCCCCATGGCTCCTGCTGGAGGTGGAAGCAGCTGGGTGTTGCCCCCCAGGGTCTCAGCCAGCTTTCCTTGGCAAGAGCGATGCCTATTGTTGGAGCCACTGAGCTGGCTGCTCACGGGCAGGAGTGAGTGAGGATGCTCCCAAGGCTCCCATTGGAAGCCACACACGAGGTATCGAGGCTCCTGGAATCAACACAGCACTTGGAATCCAAGGCCAGACTCTCATTTCTATCACCGGAATCTTCATTATGTAAATGAGTTATCTTCTGGCCAAGTCCTGTGGGTGAACAGACTGTGAGAGGAAGGAAATGTTGGCTCAAAGTCGGTGCAGGGGAGCTGAGGCCAGCAAAACTGCCTCCTGCCGCTCTGCCAAGGCGGTTCAGCTCTGACCTGCGGCGCCTAGGGCACACCATTCCTGCCGCACAGCCAGATGACAGGGTGGGGTGGCGGGCGGCCTATCTGAGGGCGGGAGCCACAGAGGGAAGGCCCTGGGCTTGGGTCCAGAGAAGACGGGTGACAGAGCCAGGGGAGCAAAAGGGTTTCCTCCTTCAGAGTCTGAAACAGGAAAACAAATCTGTTAGACAAAAAGCCTCCAAGTTCCATGACTTGGCCACAGCGCCATGGCCAGGGAGAGTCTGAGTCTACCAGGAGACCCGACAGTGACCTGGCCATTGGGATCATAGAGCAGCCCTCCCAGACACAGCCAGAGCTGTTCTGCCATCCTGACCACCGCGTGTCTGCAAAATTTCCAACTCATTTCCTGAGATAATAATGACATTTATTAGCCAGGCATGGTGGGGCACGCCTGTAATCCCAGGACTTGGAAGGCTGAGACAGGAAGATCACAGGTTTGAGGCCAGCACATGGTAACTTAGCAAGACCTTGTTTCAAAATAAAGAATTAAAAGGGCTAGGGGTATAGCTCAGAGGTAGAATGCCCCTGGGCTCAATTACCGGTTGAACCACCACCACCACCAAACACACAGAATAACATTTATTAAGGAATTCTGAAAATTAAAAACGAATGGCAAGCTCCCTAAGCCCTGGCCCACAGGGGTGTCTGCCAACACCTGGTGATTTACTGAGAATAGGACAAGATGGCAGCCCTTGGGGAAGCTGCTCTTCTTCTCTCTGCCACTATGCTCTGGCCTCTCTTCCCCTCCTCGGTTCCAAGCTCTCAGCCCTGTCTGGGTCCAGAGGGAGTCAGGGAACATTTGACCAGGAGCCTGGCAGTGTGAATGGTGTCCTGTGGACGCCTGGAAAGCCAGCCGGACGCAGCTGGAGGGAGTCAGGGTGAGAGCCACAGGCCACTGCCTGGAGCCACTCCCAGCCCTGCTCTCTGGCTGGACTGCTGCAGGCCCCTCCTATCCAGCCTACCAACCTCGCCTTCCACCTTTCTCCAACCCCCTCTCCATTCTGCAGTCATAAGGAACATTTTCAGATACAAATCCAATCATGTTGCTACTCCACTTAAACCTGCTATGGTTCTCCAAGACCCTCAGACGTAGCACTGGAGCCCTGGACATGGCTTTGAAGTTCCGGTGATCAATCCCAGCTCTCTCTGGGCATCTCCCTCCACACTTGCCACCTCGTGGCCAACGTACCAGGCTTACCCATCCTCTTCCAGTTCTCGGAATCCATCCTGCTTCCTCTGGCCTGCTGGGGGTTGCTCTGAGCTTGCCATTCCCTCTACTTAGAATACCCTCAGCAGCACGTCTTCACCCCACAAACCGGCAGGTTGCCTGACCAATTCCTACTCATCCTTCCATGTCTGTACTCCCCACCCCACCACAAGCACAGCCAGGTACCCTCTGACAGCTCTTAGAATGCCCCCTTATAAGACCTTCACCTGGGTGGACAGCAATCACCTATGTTCCCAACACCCTTGACAGTAAGCACCTCAAGGCACTATGTCATCCTCCCCACCACTGGGCCTGACGCTTAACAAACACTCAAGGAATAGTTGTTAGTAAAAAGAAGTTATGAATGAATTAACAAAAGACCCAGAAACCAATTTGACATTTGCCCCAGACCAGCCCTGCCACCTCTGTGCTCTCTCCAAGACTCCCTCTAAGCATTAGTGGCTGAGGGGAGAGAGTGATACTCTGGGATTCTGCAGCTTGCCCTCTGCCTGGCCCTGTCTGTCCCAGTCTGAGCAGATGCATTACAGAGTAGGGACCTGGTGGGTGGGTGGGTGCACAGCAGGTCAAGCAACAAAGAAAATATGGACTAGAAAACAGTCTGGGGTCACTCAGCAGGTTGGGTCCCAGGAAGCCAGGGAAGTTCCCCAGATTCTTTGGACATGTCATACTTCTTACCTGGGGGAGCAACTGGAATCCAAGGACACAGAGACTCTGCCCTATACAAATACCCTAAGGGGATTCACTGGAACAGGAAATGAATTAGGGGGATGGCAGAGAGAGTAAGCTGAGAGAGTTCTGAGACATTTGGGGCACTGTGATCCAACAAAATACATCCTTTCCCATGTGGCCGCAGGACAGAGAGCATGGTGGCCTCCTCCTGCCCCTCCACTCTCCTGATGCGCCATAAAGCTGAGCCAAGAGACAAGAATTTTGAAATTCTGTCTTTGAGCCTCCATGTAAAATGTAGGTGCACATTTTAAGAACAAACATCAAATAATTGATTCATGAATCAATTCCAGTTTAAATTCTACCATAAATGTTAATCATTGGCCAAAATTGCCTGAGTCTGGGTCCCCACCACCCAAGGAAAGTCAAACACATTGTGGTTTGTTTATTGGCGTTGGTAAGAAGCCAAAGAGCATCGTCTTCTATCACAGACTGTGGATGGGATTGGAAGTCATAAAGCTGCAAACGGTCTTTCCTGATGCTCTTAATAAATATAAATACGCTTATTGTCAGAAGCTAAACCAAATGAGTTTTAGGAAATGAATGTCCATTCTGTTACTGAGGAGAAGCAGGTCAGAGTGCTGGGCAGAGAGAACCTGAGGCCCTTCATTTCCAGGTTGAGATCAACCCAGCCCCCTCTTTGAGACATGCCTTTCTCTCCTGCTGCATTCCCAAGTTTCCAGGCTAGCTGGGCTTCCTAATTTGGAAGTCACCACAGAGCAAACCCTGACAGTCAGCAAGCAATGTCCTGCTGTGAACTCCCTAAGAGGCAGCTTCCAGCCCTGGTTACATAGCAGCCACTGCAGTTAACCCCTGAAAGCCTCCCAATGCTCCTAAATAGAGTGTGGGGTGAGGCCCTGGTCCAGCCTGCATCCCATTCACTGGTGCTGTCTGGGACCTTGCTTGTGCAATGGCTTTCACCAGCACTCCTAAGGGGGAATCCTCTGGGAAGCTTGGACAAAAGATAGCTCTGGGATTTGATGACTGTTCCCTGTGGGAATCCTATAGGTTGCAATACCTCCTTTGATTGGTATTGTTCTCAAAAGAGATGGATTTCCTGGTCATCCATCTCTCCTGATCTTCCCAATGACATTGATGGACAGGCTTCATATAGCACAGACATTTTCTGCTCCTGTGTCCTCCACCAGCTCTTTCCACCTTTTCTGCCTTCTCACAGTGGTGGCAGTGCCTGAAGTCTCCGAGTCAGCTCAGGAAGGCCGGGATTTCACTTCCTTTGCAGCTGTCCTGATATCCATCCCACTGCTGGGCTCCTCCAAGGTAGACAAGCAGCGATTATGCAAAGATTGAGAGAGTAAGCAAAGAAAGACAGGGAGGTAGAGGAGAGCAGAGGAAGGAAGGCTTATAACTCATCATTTGCTCACTCTTGAGCTCTTGCTGAGACTCCTTCAATTGAGTTCAGGCAGGTGAGGGTCCACAGTTCCTGCGCGGGGTTCTGAGACAGCCTCTCAGTCTAACCTCATCTATCAGACATCTCCACCAGACATGGCAGGCAGGTAGCAGGCTCCCCAGTCACTGTGGCATCATCTAAAACTCATATTTGTATTTATTGCATAAATATTATTTTATTACTAAAGGAAATTTTAAATAAGACTATAAATCATCCCTAATTCTCCAAAATACAACTGATGCTAGTCTTGACTACTCCTTTTGATAACTTTTAAGTGTTATTTTGGGATTGGACTCCAACTTCCAAGGGCAGAAAATTCAAATCGAGATTACCAGGGCCGGGCGTGGTGGCGCACGCTTGTAATCCCAGTACTTTGGGAGGCGGAGACTGGAGGATCCGGGTTCGCGGCCAGCCTCAGCTCGCGCGTGCTCGCAAGCGAGTGTTCTCTCTCCTTCCCTCCCTCCCTGTCTCTCTCTCTCTCTCTCTCT
>PVJS01023079.1:0-29946 GCA_004027185.1 Glis glis | reverse complement strand
TCTCTCTCTCTCCTTAGTGAGGCCCTTCGCAACTTCGTGAGACCCGATTTCAAAATAAAGTATAAAAAAATAGGGCCGGGGGTGTAGGTCGGAGGTAGAATGCCCCTGGGTTCAATCCCCGGTACCGCCAAAAAAAAAAAAAAACAAACAAAAAACTCACAAGGTGATTATATTTTACAGAAGGGTCAGGAGGACACACCAGTGGCCACAGTAATAAGGAATAGGGCCTGCCAGGATATTCCCTCAAAAGTAAAGGACAAATGATTGTATTGTGTATCTTGGCCACAACGAAGGAAGTATAATCCACAACTCTTCCTAGGCTACCACAAAGAGGGCAGCACAATGCACAACTCTTCCTAGGCTACCTCTAGTACTGGAGATGCGTATTCCATACTTGGGAGTACTGCTCTAGATCATGTAGTGTGTAACATGGAAGGATGCCAGTTTTGACTGATTCCCAGATCAGGAAAGGGCTCTGGATCAGGTACGGGTTGGGTTATATGACCAGGTAGATACTATTGTATTGGAAGTATCACTGGTGGAAAAAGAAATGCCCTATGGCGTTTATGGTAAACCCAATAGAAGGATTATAGCATAGACCCTTTGATTTCTAGAGCATAATGCCATCTACAGTGAGAATTGTACATCTTTTGAAAAATATTTTGTGGGCTCTAGTAGAGACTTCATGCTTAACTGTGGCACACCAGAGGAGCACAATGGGCTGAATTCTGCCAGGCTCTTAAGGTTAGGAAGATCCAATAATAGTCCATAGTAAGATGAAAGTGGTCCATCTAGGACTGAGAACGACTAGGACCGGGGCACAACCAAGCTGCAGAGTCAGAGAGTCTAGAGCCCCATGTCATCTGTCATGACTACAGACGCCCCCTTCCATCAGCTCACTTCTGTGCCTGCAGAAGGATCCTTTAGGGCCACTTGATGGAGGAGGACAAACTCTGCGATTGGTCCATGAATGGCTTGACTAGGTATGTGTGTTCAAGTTTAAAATCATGGAGATTGTATTACAGTCCTTTTCAGGGTGACCTTGAAAAAAGTGGCGAAGAAAAAATGCTCCTGATGAATGAGCTTTAAGTGGTGCACCTTTGTGAGGAAGGAGAAGTGTCTCCGAGATTAGAATATCCACACCCTCAAGATCAATGGTGAATGGCTCGGCTGGCTATTTAGGAGCCTGGGAGGAGAAAGATTGGAATATCAGGAACAAGAAGGTCTGGGTAGGTCTGGGGTGGATATATGGGAATAGGAAAAAAGGGGGATGATCTTTGTTTTTCATGTTAAAGCCCAACAGAGAACACCCACCACAGAAGAGGCACTAAACAAATAGGTAGACAAAGGAATGTGGCCAGTTATTATCAGGCAGCCTCTGTCATCAGCTGCCCCAATCAGCATGAATAAAGCAGCCTTGATGGGGGCGATGGAGGCTGTGCATGGCCCCAGGAGCAGAGAAATGTGTGCTTCTTCTCTCCAGAACTCTAGGATTTATCATTGGGAGATCCTGGCTCCCAAAAGGGAACATGAACATTTCTGCCAGGAGACAAAGCAAGAGTCCCATTGGACTATAAGCTATGATTACTGCCCACATGCTTTAGTCCTCGTGCCAAGGGATCAGTAGGAAGAAGAGGAGTCACCATTTTGCCAGGGGTAATTGATTCAGATATTCTGATCCAAGAAGACCATGGTGACCACGGGCTCAGACCCATCATGTGTAAGGTCTGGGCCATATGCTACCAGGTAAGCCAGTGAGACCAATTGATGTGCTAGATGAAGGGAGGGGAATTGAGAAGGAGTTGCAGAGGTGGAAAATGATGAGTATCCATTGTATCCTCGAGACCACATACAGTGATGGGGCTGTAGTTCATCTCACTAACCTTCCTCTCCTAAGTCTCCCCCAGGAATCCTGTAGAGGCTGCTCCTAGAACTTACACAAAGAAGTGGGTCTGAGCAGTGCAAAAGACGAAATGGGTACGGCACGAGATATACTTTCCAGATCTTTCTTTATTGTATTTTTTTGTGGTACTGGGGATTGAATGCAGGGGTGATCTACCACTGAGCTAAACCCCCAGTTCTATTTATTTATTTATTTATTATTTTGAAACAGGTCTCGCTAGATTACTGTGTGCTGGCCTCAAACCTGCGATCCTCCTGTCTTACCCTCTCAAGTACTGGAATTACAGGCTTGTGCCACTGAGTAGGGCTCCAGATCTTCCTTTAGAATGAAAGGAAAAATTCCTCCTGGTGCAGGGAAAGCTACTGGGAAGATGGCTCTCAACTTTCAGCCCTTGCAGGGGAATTCCTTGGTCAAAGAAACTTTCTTGCCAAAGGGACAATACATCCAATGGCTGATCAGTGAGGAAGTATAAGGATTCGGCCCCTCACCTCTGAGAGGTATCCCCTAGATTCATAGCCTCCTGGGGGGTTGGTTGAGGACTTTGTTGGGAAGTACCACAGCCCAACTTCTCCCAGTCTTTCTTCCTTTCTCTTCCTTCAACAGGTGATGATCTCAAGCCCATACCCTAATAAACATCCCATATGCTAATGTTTGTCTCAGAAACTGCTTCCTGGGAATACCTCCAAAATAGAATTAAGACCTGAAGGCACGTGGCCAACAGCCATGTGATCTCTTCGAGGGAAGCTGTGAATAGACTGGGGTTCACCAGGAACGCCTTCCTTAGAGCACAGAGATAGAACTTTGTGTAAACTGATGCCAATGTACTTTCACACCTTACAGAATGGCTGACAAAGTAAGTGTTGACCAGATGACAATCATTTTCTCTTAATAGCATGGATTTGCAGTGATAAAAAAACAGGTAAATTATGTTAGTAAAAATTAAAAGCCAGGCATGGTGGCACATGTCTGTAATCCAGCTACTCAGGAAGCTGAGTCAGGAGGATTGCAAGTTTGAAGCTGTTATAATTTGGATTTAAGATGTTTGTTTAGATTTCAGGTAGACAAGGCAGCCATGTTGGAAGATGGGCTTGGTTGCCAAGGAGGAGTCCCTGGGGGGTGTGGCCTTGGGAATTATATGTGGTCCTTCCTTCTCTTGCTCTCTCTCTGTGTTTCAGGACTCTGTGATGTGAGAACAGAGCCCTTGTGTGCACTCGTTCTGTCTCTGCACCCTCACACCCCCGCACCCCCGCCATGCCCTGAGCTTCGTGACTTCACCTGGCTTAACATGGGCTGAAACCCTGAAATCTCTAGAACTCCGAGTAAACAAATCTTCCTGTAAGTTGTTGTCATCAGTTTTTTGGGGGACAAGCAGTGAGAATGCTGACTGAAACAGAGGCCAATCCACGCAACTTAGTGAGACTCTATCTTACAATAAAATTTAAAAAGGGGGGGGGAATGCTAGAGATGTAGCTCAGTGGTGGAGCACTTACCTAGCATGTGTGAGCCCTGGGTTCAATCACCAGCAACACACACACACACACACACACACACACACACCCCCTCATAGATAGTGGTGATGTTTGCACAACACTGTATATATAATTAATGATGCTGAACTGTATGCTTTAAAATGGTTAAAATAGTGCTGGGTGTGGTGGAGCATGCCTGTAATCCCAGTACTTGGATTACAAGTGGTAGAGACAGGAGGATTGAAAGTTCAAGGTTAGCCTGGGTAACTTAGTGAGACCCTGTTTCAAAATAAAAAAATAAAAAGGCCTGAGTGTTTAGAGTGCCCCAGGTTCAATCCCAGCACACACACACACACACACACAAAGGTTAAAATGGAAAGATTATATTATTTGTGTTTTATATTTTACCATGATTTAAAAAATCAATGTAATGCAAAAAAATCAATGTAATATACCAAAACCATTGACTTGTACACTTCATGTGGATAAATCATATGGTATGTAAATTATATCTCAATAGGGCTGTTTTTTAAAAAAGAATCTTAAAGGGGAAAATTGGTACTTCTCATTCATATAGGTTCCTCAAACTAAATATTTCCATGTATAAAATGACACATCTGTTCCGACGTGATACTACCTTTCTCCCACATCGTATACCATTGATATCATGCAGTATCTACAAATTTCCTTTGATAAGGAAATGTTGCTGATACTTCTGCTTTCTCTCCTAACATAATATTTATAATTACCTTTGTAGCTGGTTTCATGAACTTCTCGGTAATAGTGTGGCAGATCCCCGCTTCATGATGCCTCGGTAGTGTTGGTTTCTCCATTATTCTTAGCAATAAAATTCATCAATTTTGTGTTAGGAAGCACTTGTAATGTTTGCACTTGTTCTGGGAAATCTTTATTGCTCTATCAGAGAAGTCACTGTACTTTGTTGGAAAAGGACACAGAGGCTTTCATGGCTCCCTTCTGTTATTGGAAGACATTTTTATAACAGATACCACCCTGGAGGTCTAGGAGCAAACACATCACCAGTACAATACAATCCAGTTTTCAGATTCTTCTGGTCATACTTCCTAAGGTCAATCTACAGGGCTTCATTGCTGTGGGCTTGTACGAGATCACAGCTACGTTCTGATTTCTCCCAGCATATACTCCGTCACTGTTAGAGTTTGGATCTAGAATGTTCCCCACACCCAAGTAGATAAGGCAGCCATGTTGGAGGTGGGGCTTGGTTGCTGAGGAGAGGGTTCCTGGGGCCTTGGGGACTATATATGGTCCTTCTTCTTGCTCGTCCTCTTGCTTCTGGCCTCCGTGATGTGAGAGAAGACCTCTTGTGTCCTCTCTCTCTGCCTCCTGCCACCATGCCCTGAGCTCCACAAACTTCACCTGGCCTAACATAGACTGAACCCTTAAAATCTCTAGAACTTCCTCTAATTGTTGTCAGTTTTTTTGGGTCACATCAGTGAGAATGCTGACTGAAACAGTCACCTTCATCATCTGTCCTTGAACCTGTTTTCTCCTTCCAGATAAGATGCTATGGTGTGCCTCAATTATGATAGTAACATCACCATTTTGTCATCACCATTTTTGAATCATTGATACATTTTTTGTAAATTAGGGATACTTGCAATATGGAGCTCTAAAAATACAAATTCAATAAGTGAAAACAGTGGTGTATGTTAGCTGTCTATACCCCATAATTGAGTGCTGGCTTGGGTGAGCCACTCAGTGGCTGGGGTGACCCAGGGGTCCAAGGATCTCATTCTGACCAACCTATTCTGTTTTTTTTCTGCTCCCTCTCCTTCTTTTCCTTGTTGGTCCTAGCTGGATTCCTCATCCACCTCCTTCCATTCCTTTCCTTTTTCTGTCCTTCTGTTTCCTTTTGGAAAGTTGGGAAGCATTACAGTGGAGATAGATAGACCCTGGGGAAATCTTTGAAGTCAGAAGACCTCATTATGCAGGTCAGGAAACTGAAGTCCAGAGAGGTGCCATGAACTCATCCAAGTCAGAGGGACCAGATCTGCTCTTGTTCTTCTGACTCATGGGCCAATGTTTCTGTTTTGTCACAAAATCACGAAGCCTTTGGCTCTTCTTCCTGATTCTCTTAACATTGGCAGTGGTTGGACCCAGGGTGATCAAGATTGTTTATTATCAGGATTAAGAAAGTAGGAGTTTAAGAGATTCAAAATTTCCCTCCTCTGTCTTCTCTCCTTCTCTTCCCCACCAAATATTCAGTCAAGTCACCTATAATCTCTGTGCAGTATCTCTCCTACAATATCTGTCAAACTTACATATTGCTTTCTATATTGATATCATTGCCTTAATTCAAAATGTCATTATCTTTTGTACCATTTCAACAACCTCTTTTCTATTCTTTCTGCTTTTAAGAACTATGCCTGCCCCATGTTCTAGTCAGCTTTTCTCGCTGCTGTGACTAAAATACCTGAAAAGCACAACTTAGAGAAGGAAAGGTTATTTGGAGGCTTACAATATCAGAGGTTATGGAGGTTTCAGTCCTTGATTAGCCAGCTCTCAGGCAGGAATCGTGGTGAAGGGCCTCAGGATATGGCAGCGGGAAGCAGAGAATGAGAGAAGGGGACCAGCCACATATATAGTTCTCAAGGCCATGCGCCCAGTGACCCACCTCCTCCAACCATGCCCTACCTCTGAACCATGCTGCATTGGGGACATGCTTTCAACATCCCAGCCTTTGGGGGACATTCCAAACCCAAATCATAGTACCCCATAAACCTCAAGTCTACATTTCCATTAATCTATCTATCCTACTACTTCTAGAAGAGCCACTCTTGGGTGGGTCTTCAATCCCTACACAATGGAACCCAGGGTATGTTAAAGTCAGATCCGTGTTTGGCTCTTTTCCTCCTATTTAGCCTTACCCTCAATTACTCTGTGTGTTAGTCAGGCTAAGTTATAATATATTAACAAACATCTCCAAAATCTCAGTGGCCTAACACACACATACAATGGTTTCTTACTTATGCAAAGTCTTACTACAAGTTTGGATGACTCAGAGGAACTGAAATGACACTGAAAAACAGGCTGCTTGAGGCAGGCACAGTGGCACATGCCTGTAATCCTGGTACTTGGGAGGATGAGACAGCATGACCACAGGTTTGAGACCAGTCTTAGAAACTTAGTGAGACTCTCAGCAACCTAGAGAGATCCTGTTTCAAAACAAAAAATAAAAAGGGCTGGGGTAGAGCTCAAAGGTCGAATGTCCCCGGGGTTCACTCCCCAGTACCAAAAAAAAAAAAAAAAAAAAAGAAAAGAAAAGAAAGAAAGAAAACAGGCTGCTTTAGCCATATGATTTTTCTCATTTCACCAGATTTTCTCCTTGCCTTGGGGGAGGAAGAGAGAGCTGGAAGTTGGGGCGTGGGTTCTTCTGTGCTTTAGCCAGAAAGTGGCACCCACTTTCCTTGGCCAGGGTTTATTACCTAATTGCAAGGGGGGCTGGGAGATGAAAGGAATGTTTGGGAAGCACTTTCTCCTGTTCCTTTTCACTGAAGCTCTGGAAACACTGACTGCTGGTGGCGTGAATATAAACTCTTTAAGCCTCTGTGTCTTTCCACTGAGGCTTTCCACCCTGCCTGGGGAACCCTTCTGGCTGACCTGACAAACTCCTACAAACCCAAGTCTCTACTTTAAAGAAGCTATCCCCGACTTCCCCAGGCCAACTTACTGGTTCATTCTTCAATGTCTCCACCCTATATTGACCTTATCTTCATCACAGCACTTTCTGTTTTGTTATAATTGTTTGGTCATTTTCTTCTAAAATGAAATCTCCTTGTGGATAGGGGAAATGAACTTTCACCTTTAGGTCCTCAGGTTGTTTTTTATTTTTTAATATACTTTAATTCATGCATAGTAATCTCACATTACAATGAAGTTCATTGTGATAGGGACATACAGGCACACAGCCCTTGGTGAGCGTCCCCCCTGGCTCCGACCCCATTCTCTTCCTTTCCCTGTGCATGATATTAAGATTGGCATTGATGATTTCATATACATACATAGTCAATGGAAGTGTTTCTTTCATTAATTCTCCCTCCCCACCACCACCACCCTTCCCTAGACCCCCTCCACTGCTCCACTGGGATTTATCCTCCTTTATCTGGAGTCCTTTTTGTATCTCAGTTTCTCCCTAGCTTCCACATATGAGAGAAAACATATGACCCTTTGCTTTCTGTGACTGGCTAATCTCATTTAGCATAATATTCTCTGAAAATGACATAATTTTGTTCTTCTTTATTGCTGAGTAGAATTCCATTGTGTGTATATCCCATAATTTTAAATTTTATTATCAATTCATCTGTTAATTGACACCTAGGTTGGTCCCATGATTTGGCTGTTGTGAACTGTGCTGCTATAAACATGGACATGCATGGATCACTATATTATTATGACTTCAATTCATTTGGAAAGATACCAGGAGTGGTAAAGCTGGATTGTATGGTGGTTCCATTCCCAGTTTTCTGAGGCACCTCTACACTGATCTCCATAGCAACTGCATTAATTTGTAATCCCACCAACAGTGTATTAAGAGTTCCTCTTTCCTACCGGGTATGGTAGTGCATGCCTGTAATTACAGTACTTGGGAGGCTGAGACAGGAGGATTGCAAGTTCTCAGCCAGCCTCAGCAACTTAGTGAGGCCCTCCACAACTTAGTGAGACCCTGTTTCAAAATAAAAAATAAAGTAGGGCTGGGGTGGAGCTCAGAGGTAGAATGTTCCTGTGATCAATCCCTAGTACCACACACACACACACACACACACACACAAAAAAAAAAAAAGAGTTCCTATTTCTCCACATTCTTGCCAGCATTTATTGTTTGTATTCTTGATGATTTCCATTCTAATTGGGGTTAGATGGCATCTCAGGGTAGTTTTGATTTGTATGACTGATAATGATGTTGTTGAATATTTTTTCATATACTAATTTCTTCTTTTGTGAAGTATCTATTTAGTTCAATTGTCCATTTCTTGATTAGTTTTTTATAGTGTTAAGTTTTTTAAGTTCTTTGGATATTCTAGACATTAGTCCTCTATCAGAGGAGTAGCTGACAAAGATCTCCCATTCTGTAGGATCTCTCTTTAGACTCTTGATGGTTTCCTTTGCTGCATAGAAACTTTTTAATTTAATGCCATCCCATTTATTAATTCTTATTTTAATTTCCTGAGGTAGAAACTTCTCCAATAAGGCCCCCAAAGGTCCTCAGAGTTTAACACAGTGGCACATTGAGACTCTTCATACCTGTGGTTAAAAAAAATGAATGTATGAATAAATGATAGAAATGACTATAGTTTCTTGTTATTCCAACTACCCACTATCTAGCTCAAGCAACTGTCTTCTCTTGCCTGGACAACCACAGAGCCCCTCTTCCATTCTTGCCTCCGTCCAGTGCGCTCTCACTTGGTAACCACATCATTAGGAAACATGAACCAGAGTGGAGTTTCCTATTTCCTTAGAATAAAATCCAAACATCCACATTCCTTCCCATGACCCACGAGGCTTGATCTGGCCCCTGCCTGCCAATCTGGCCTCACCTCACTCTCTTCCTGTGGCTCCCACACTGGGGCCTCTTCTTAGTTCCCTGATCTCTAAGATTTTTCCCCTCAGAACTTTCTCAGGGCTGGTTCCTGTGTCTAGAATGTTCCTCCTTTTTCTTATCTGCTGATTAGCTCTTTCTCAGGCTTTATCTTAAATGTCATTTCTCTAGCAGTCACGGTTATTTCGTTTTTATTGCAAGTGAGGAACTCCCACTTGAAATCCCCTAAATAATAAAAGGAATGTACTGGCTCATGTGTCTTATGAGTCCAGGAATAGAACTGGCTTCAAGAAAGGCTTGATCTAGGTCTCGGAGGACCATTTCCCTTATTTTCTGTACGGCTCTGGCTCTTTTTTCAAGGTAACAAAATTACTGCCAGCTTCCCAGGATTACATCCTCACACCATAATCTCCAGAGGAAGCAAGAAGGATTCCTTTGGTAGCTCCTTCTGAAGTCTAGGGATTCATTTTCTCTCATTGGCCCAAATTGCATCACAAGCCCATGTCTAAACCAGTCCCTTCGAGGGTAAGATAAATGCAAGGGGGCGGGATTAGATTTGTTTAAGCCAATCAGAACACCCCTCCAGGTGAGGATGGGACTGCATGTAACAATGTGGCTTTGTATGGGGGAGGGCTTATTTCCTAAAAGATGAAGAGTATTTGGGGTTGGAAAAGTAGAAAATGAATATTTGGAATGTAACTACATAAAATATCTGTCCAGCATGCTTTCTCAGAGGAGCCTCCACTGCCCACCTTACCCAAGGGAAAAATGTTATCTTCTATTATTTTCTATTATCTGTTATCTTCTATTACTGAATTCTGCCCACCTCTCTCATAGCACTTGCTATGATTTGTTAATATTTATTTTGTTTGCTTATTGGTTTATGATCTGACTTTCCCACCAGACTCTTAACTTAATAAGAGTTGAAATGATTTCTTTACCTGGTGCCGAAACACACTAGGAAATTTAATAAATATTATTGTAATGCAAGAAAAATGAACAAATTAATTTCCCCCCGCTTAGCCCTAGTTTTTACTACGGGAGGCAGAAGATAAGGGCTTGGAAGGATAAGGCCGAATGTGAGCACTGTGAGTATTAATTTGGCTTTTCTTTGTCTGGAAGCTTAGTTCTCTTTCCCTTTCAGTAATCCTTCCAATTCCCTTACCTCAGATCTCTTCTTATTAACCCACCTGCTCCTGGTGCTCTGGTAATTCCCCGCTCCTTACCTTGAATTAGAGTGTCAATAGGAATCTTGATTTTGAAAAGCAAGATAGTTAAAATTTTATTTCCCCAGAGAATCTAGGGACCACGCCTTCCCTCTTCATGTTCTCCTGGCTCCTACCAGTATAGTGAGTGTGCTTTACTGAGTGACAAGTCCATCTCCCTCATGGAAAACAGACTGAAGACAATCCAGGTAGTAGACAGAGAGGAAAGTTAGGAGCAGGCCCGGAAAATGAAAAACTTGCCAGAAAAAATAAAGACGGGAGAAGAGTGAAGTGGGAGGTCTTTAAGGTGAGAGGAGCAGAGCTCATGAGAAGGAATGTTTTAATGAACTTGGCAAATGAAAATCAAAGGACTTTCAAAGTAGAACTAGCACTGGCGGAAACTTCTTTCCATCTCACATTTATCTACCTATTTGTGAACAACTATTGAGCACTTACTGTGTGCCAGAGGCACTCTTCTAGGAGCTAAGGACATTGAAGAGACCAAAACACATAGGTCGGTCCCTGCCCTCATGGAGCTCATATTCTAGAAAGACAATAAGCAAAAAAGTAGGTATAGGATAGGGACTGCTGGGTACAGATGTCAGACTGAAAGCACCTGCTGACTTATGAAACATGAAGGCTCACAGATTGCCATTAAAGGGACTTTGAAAAGGTAAAACTCGTACTTGTGGATCAGGAAAAGGGGAGAGAAGAAAACAGCAATAAAGGTGGGAGTAAGGAGGCCAGCTTGAGAAAACTGCATCCTTTGTGGGTGGGGGGACATGGTGCTCACCTTCCGGAGTGCAGAAGTTGGTGGTGATACGTGAATCTGGAAGTGTGTGTGTGTGTGTGTGTGTGTGTGTGTGTGTGTGTGTAGGAAACAGAAGATAAATAAGAAGGCTCAGCTGAGAGTTTGTTGAAGAGGCAGTTTGCTCTCCGGACCTTCTCTCCTCCATAGAGAAAAGCCAGGCATCCTATTGAAGACTGGGCTTTGTCCAGACTAGGCACTAGGACCAGCTGACGATGGAGAACTGCCTACAAAAGGGGGCTTAAGTGAGTGTGCCTCCCCCCTTCTTTCTTAAGAAAGATGGCAGCCAAGCCTAGACCTCCCAGCAGAAGACTGGAGAAATCTTTTCTGGACAGTCTGACCATGTCAAGAAAGAAAGACCTAAAGATACTGATATTGGGGTTTTCCAACCAAATGGCGCAGGGTAATTACACCATCTAGTGAAACTCTGTAATCAACAAGCCCACCTGTGCATTCTGAGCCACCAATCTGCATTTTGGTTCCCCATTTCCCCAGATGAACAGATGGCCAAGGATTACCAGACATCTGCAAAAAGTTTCTAACAGGAAAGACCAAGTGAAAACCAAGTAAACAGAAAAAAGGCCACTTGGAAGAAACAGATTACGTAGGCCGAAGAAAAATGTATAGGAGAGAGAAATGATCACTAAATACTCAGAGAGATAAAAGAAGATATTGCGACAATGCGATGAGAACAGGATGCTAAAAAAGCAATACTCACAGAATATGAAGAAGCTGTTAAAAATTGAATATATGATAGCAGAAGCGAAAGGCAGTAGAAGAACTGCAAAGTTGAAGAAACCTCCCCCAAAGTAGAATACACAGACAAGAGATGGATAGGTAGGCCAGAAAAATGAGAAAATTAGTGGAGCAGACAAGGAGGTCAAAATAATATGGATTTCAGAAAGAAAGAAGAGAGAAAACAAAAAGAGGGGCATTGTCAAAGGAATCAAGAAAAATTCCCAGAATTGAAAAATATGAGTTTCCAGACTGAAAAGGCCACCATGCGCCCGTCACAATTACACAATGACTGAAAATAGTTCCACGTTCACACCATCGTGAACTTTTAGAACATTGAGCCAAAGAAAGAGTTTAAAATCTTGCAGAGAGCAAAAACACGCCACTTAAAAAGGCCCATTAATTACTGTGGTTTCAGTTCTCAATAGAAACTTTGGGAGCTGAAACACAATGGAACAGTGCCTTCAGAATTCTGAAGGAAAATGATCTCAGATCCAAGATTCTACTTCCAGACAAATTATCAATGAGCTGTGAGCATATAAGAAAAGCATTTGCAGATGTGAAATGTCTTAAGAAATGTGTCTTCCAGCAGCTTTCTCAGGAAGTCATGGCACCATGTGCTTGAAGTAAACAAGGGAAACAGAGACATTGCTTTCTGAGGTCTTCAGGGTATTCCAGGATGTCAGTGATGTACCAGATATGTAGGCCAATCATTCTAGATTGGACCACATTGGAAAGCACAGGTGGGCCAGGCATGGTGGTGCATGCCTGCAATCCCAGTACTTGGGAGGCTGAAATAGGAGGATCGAAGGTTCAAGGCCAGCCTCAGCAAGTAGTGAGATTCTCATCAACCTAGTGAGACCCCGTTTCAAAATAAAAATAAAAAATAGGTCTGGAGGTGTAGCTCGGAGGTAGAATGCCCCTGGTTTCAATCCTCAGTAACACACACACACACACACACACACACACACACACACACACAAACACACACACACTCCCCACAGGTGGGAGAGTGCTCTAAGAAATTAAAACAATAGAGCACCTAAATGTGTCTGAATTCTGTTGACGACATTTGGGCAATTGGTGAAATTTGGGTTTCATTACTGATAAGAACACAGGACTCTGAGCAAATAGGACACAATAAATTAGTAATTCTGGGCAAAATAGAAATAACTGGAAGGGAAAAGTAATAATGGAAAACCATGTAGTTCATTGTCTGTCTTCTTAGTCATAACTGTGTAACACCGAATGCTGACTTATTAAAAAATATATACTGAGCTCCACGCAGTGGTGTGCACTTGAAATCTCAGTACTTGGGAGGCTGAGGCAGGAGGATTGCAGGTTTGAGGCCAGCACCTGGTAACTTAACGAGACCCTGTTTCTAAATAATAAGTTCAAAAGGTCTTGAAATACAGCTCAGTGATAGAACCTACCTGGGTTCAATCCCCAATACTTGGGGAGGGGAAGTGTGTGACTGTGTGGTGGGGGTGGAAGGAAGAGAAAAATCAAAATCCTCACCTTCTACAGTGTGAAATCAGAAGATAATGCTTATAAGTTATTGTTATTATTTTTATTATTAGAGATTCAGAGGCAATAATAACAACATGGAAAAAATACCAAAGTTATTGTGGTTGGTTCTAAACAGGGGCAATAGATGGGGTAGGAATTTATTGCTTCTCATAATAAACTCTGTAGATGTAGTTGATTGTTTAAACTGTGCATGATAATACTGAAAGAGAATAAAAGCAAGAGAAAGGAAAAGGAAAATAGTAGGAAATATAGTAAAATGTTAGTTTTTTATCTCTGGGTTTATGGTAATGGATTATTTTTTATTTTATTTTAATGTTTCATGTTGACTACCTTTCATATTCTCTACCTTTTCTAAAATGAACATGGCCAGCCGGGTGTGGTGGCGCATGCTTATAATCCCAGCACTTGGGAGGCTGAGGCAGGAGGATCGCAGGTTCGAGGGCAGCTTCAGCAACTGAGACTCTCATCAACCTAGCAAGACTGTTTCAAAATAAAAATAAAATAGGACTGGGGATGTAGCTTAGAGGTAGAATGTCTCTGGGTCCAATCCCCAGTACCACACACACAAAAAAATGAACCTGACCTACTTTTTAAATTACAAAACACATACATTTTAGGTTAAAAGAAGAGAGAGACGTAAGGTGATGGGTACTAATTTTGATAGGAGGATTTGGAAAGGCTTTGCTGACAGTGATGTTTGGCTAGATCTTTGAGGCAGCAAACCATGTGGACACTTAGAGGAAGAACATTCCAGAAAGATGTGTGATAGATGTGGAGGGTGAGAGGAGAGTGAAACAGGGGCGTCTCATCTTATAGGGTTCTTGTTCAGTGGGTTTTCACAAATGAAGTCCAAAAACTAACAAAGGGTATAGAAATATGAAAGTTTATTTTAAGTCAGGGAAAGATAGAAGACAAAAACAGCTTCACACACACACACACACACACACACACACACACACACACACACACGGGGAGGGGTCCCAGAAAGAAAGTAACTGCAGAAGCTCTTGGGAGGTGGACTTTTAAAGCTTACTGAGGTCCCCCATCTGCTCTTTTATGATTGGTCAGAATTGGGTTTTGGGGAACCAATATTTTTTGACCAATTTTAATTTGAATTGCTATCTTAAGGGCTGGTGGGCCCTGATCTCCTGGCTCCCGCGGGTCTCTCACCTCCCTGCTCACCTCCCCCCACCTCACAGGTGATCCGGATGGCCTTTTTTAACCCCTCCTGTTCCCAGGTCCTCTGCCCTGCCTCAAGAGGAGATGAAGACAGAGGGGCTGAGGCCAGACCCTGCAGAGCCTTATGGGGCACGTTAAAGACTTCAGATTTTATTGTGATCACTCCAGGAAGTTCTTGGAGAGTTTTGAGTGACATGATCGATTTGCATTTCAACACTGTGATTGCTGAAGGGGGGAGTGTTGGAGGGGAGAGGACAAGGGGGAGGGGCAGGCACACGGGAAAGGGGCACCAGTGAAGAGGCTTTTGCTACCGAAGGATTTTTCAGGATTAATCACTAGTGTTCAGAAAGTTTTTATTTTAGCAGTATAAAACCTTTTCCCAAAGAAAATCTTATTTCTTCCTGTATAAATCATTAAAGTGAAGCATACAAGCAAAGCAGCTTCAGCTGAAGTAGGAGGGTGGGGAGTCCCCTGCCCCCTCCTCTTATCCTTGCTGCGGCTACTGGAGCCCCGAGACGTGTGCCTTTGAACCAGCTCCTGGATTTCGCCTATGTTCCTCCTTCAACTGACCAGGTGCAGTGCAGGGAGGAGTGGGACGAGGTGTGGGGTGGGGAGGTGGGCTTCCCAGGTGGGGTTTGCGCTGTGGGAAGCGGTGGAGAGGTAGAAGTAGACTCATGCTGGGTGTCCCTGTGAGGACAGAGCCTCCGTGGAGAAGGCAGAGCAGACCTGGCACCTTCGCTCCTGCTCAGGGCGCTTCCCACTGCACCGCACTGCTTCCCAAAGCTGTTAGGCCAAGGGCAGCAGGTCAGGCTTTTCCCATATCTAGTCCCCCCACTTTCCCTCTGCTATGGTTCCGTGTGTCCCCCAAGTTTGTGTGTTCATCTGCAATGCACCATATTAAAGGTGGGAATTTTGAGGGGTGGGTGTGTCATGAGGGCCCCCTCCAAGTGGATCAGTGTCAATTATAAAAGCGAGCTCGGCCCTCTGCTGGACTTCTGCTCTCACCCTCACCTCTGCTTCTACTCTCTGCTTGCCATGGGCTGACAGCACGGACGGCCCTAGCCAGATGCCGGCACCGCACTCCTGGACTTGTCAGCCTCCAGGACTGTGAGCCAAACAAACCTCTGTTCTTTATAAATTACCTGGCCTCAGATATTCTGTTATACCAGCATAAAATGAGTGAAGACACTCCCCAACAAGAGGACATGCTTTGACCCAACCGGAATCCATAAGCCACACTGGGGGTGGGGGCAAGGACAGTGGTGGGGGCTCTTTTGTGGGAAGCATCTAGAAGCTCTCTAACTTCCCCCACCCCATGGTGTGCTAGTAAATGTTTGATAGTTGGTTTTCTGGAAGAAAGGAAAGAGAAATAGAGACAAAAAGGGGGGAAAAAAGAAAAAAGAAAGTAAAGTAGCAATGAAAGCAGGCAGAGGGAGGGGCCCTGTAGCCTTTGCAGATTTCTGTGATGTATATAGTTCTATCAATGGATTTAGTGACACCAAACAGAAAATCACCAAATGGGAAACTGGGAGGAGATGCGCACTTGTATGTCATAGTGTAATATTCCCACCATAAGGATAGAACAAAATAACCTCACAAGCTCAGAGGATAGTAAAATGCAGTAACAATCAGAAGACGTTAGCTTTTGAGTATCTACTCTCTTTTAATAATTGTGTTTAATAACTAACTGGCACAACTTCTCAAAAGTTAACAATTGGCTCTCATGAGCCAGTTTGGAGCCAACTCTAATATTGCATTGCTTATTTCTTAAAAAAAATCCCTTTGAACTTCAGATCAAGAACTTCAGACTGTAAACAAACTGTGGTACATCTATACAGAGGAACAACACTCGATAATAAACAGGAATGACATGATATACCAGACGCTTCGAATGAATCTCAAGGTATTATGCCAAATGAAAGAATCCATCTCCAAAGATCACATACTGTATAGCCCCATTTTTATGAAAACCTTGAAAGACGAATTTATTATGATGGAGAACAGATGAGGGTCGCTGGGTTAGGGTTAGGGATGGCAAGAGGGAGTGGCCCTAAAGGTGCAGCTCGAGAGAGTTTTTTGGATGATGGATTGTGTCTTGATTGTGGTAGGGATTTCCTGAATCTTTACATGTGTTAAAACTCATAGAACCATTTATTCCCTCCCCCTGCCCAAAGTCAACTTTTTTTTAAGAAAAAAAAAATTCAGCCGATTAAGAAAAAAATAACAACAACCAGCAGGTAGAATTTTAGTCTGAATGGGGTAAGTCATTGTACCCCTTTGGGCCTCTTTTGACTCCTCTGTGAAATAAAATACCCGGACAGTCAGGAGCTCGATGCAAATGCCTGTGAGGGGGCAGTAGGTCATCTAAAGGGAAGACAGTAGGGAGTGGTGAGGACTATGGAGAACTAGGGAGTTTATACCTGCCGAAAGGGGGCAGCTTTAGCTTCAGCCTCAGCTGACAGCTACCATGTTGGACTTGGGGTCTGGTTTGTCAGATATTTTGCATTTTAAGGTAAGTGGAACTCTGGAATTTTTAATTAATTAATTAGTTAATTAATTAATTACTTTTTTGTGGCATTGGGGATTGAACCCAGGGGCATTCTACCTCTGAGCTACATCCCAGCCCTATTTTTTTTATTTTTATTTTGGAACAGGGTCTCACTAGGTTGATGAGAGTCTCACTACTTGTTGAGACTGACCTTGAACCTGCGATCTTCCTGTCTCAGCTTCCTAAGTACTAGGATTATAAGCATGTGCCACCATGCCTGGCTGAACTCTGGAATTTTTTTTTTTGGCGGTACTGGGGATTGAACCCAGGGGCATTCTATCTCCGGGCTACACCCCAGCCCTATTTTTTATTCTTTATTTTGAAGCAGGGTCTAAGTTGCAGAGGGCCTCACTAAGTAGCTGAGGCTGGCTGCTAACCCAGATCTTCCGGTCTCAGCCTCCCAAGTACTGGGATTACAAGCGTGCAACACCATGCCTGGCTTGAACTCTGGAATTTTTAAAGGTGAAATTTTCTTACCTATAAGTGCCACCAGAACTCAACAAAACAAGTCTAAGAGTCATCTTCAATCAGGAGGCCGCCAATTTGCAGCCCCTGGATGGGCTGTTCTGTCTCACCCTTCTGAGCTCTTTGGGCCATGATTACAAACCTTGGTAAGCGGTTTACTAGGTTCTTTTCCAGAAATTGCATCAGAGATCTGGAAGTCATTTGTAAGTTTCTTGCCTCACTGCGTGCAAAATTAAGACCTGCCTTGTCCCATTTAAAAGTTCTGCAATTGAAGAACCAAGCGGTATTGTAGTTGTTAGAATCCATGGGGAAGAAGACCTAGGACTGAACTGGACTCCGGTGGCTCTGCTCCCCCACCTGGCATCCCCGCAGGAGCACTTAGACATGTATCATTTAGTCTGTTACAGATCATAGCCCCTCATCAATGGACCTGCCTTCTCTGCACGCATTACTGAGTTTGTGATGATGAGTGAGAACTTAGGCCATCTCTCATCCCCATTGCAGGACCGTGATTGATGCTCTAACACACTTGGATTTCCACTAAGCATGTAACGGGGGAGGCCCATTATAAAGGGCTGAAAAATGGCACCGGAGTTGACAATAAGGTGCATCGAGAGCTCCAACTAGGGAAATGGAGCGCACGTGTGAGTTGGACAGATGGGAGGTAAGTTGGAGGACCCCGTCCCAGGCTGGAAGGATGGCTCCCCTCCCTTCTCCTGTACAATCACATCACGCACCAGCATTGCACACCAAAGAAGAGCCCCATTTGGGAGTCTGTGGGGCTGGGGCTGGGGCCTGGAGGTGACTAGAAAGGGTGACTGGGAAGGTGGTTTGCTCCTCTGGGCTCCATCCCCAGCAAGTCCCAGACAGGCTGAAAGGGAAAGACTAATGGGAAGGAATCTGCATCCCTGGGGCCTCAGAAGACACGAGAGGAAGTTGGATCTTTTCTTACCAGTGAACGGTGATAGCCAGAGCTTTTGCTTAAGGTGGATTTGCTGGCCCATTTCCTGTAATAACCAAACCTCGTTTCTCAGAGGGAGCCCACTCCAGGTAGTTCTGAAAGCAAAGTGACACACTTCTCTCTCTCTTTCAGAGGAGGACATATAACCTGCCCTATCTAATTAGAGAACCTGTTCTCCTGGCCACAGTGATTAGTTCAGCTGGTATAATCTGAAGTCTTCCTGTGACTTGTGCTAGAGCTAAACAAAACAGTTACTCTTTTTCCTCTATATTGGTGGTAAGGATGAGATCGTCTAGAGCAGCTGGTTGCTCCATAAAAAAGCCCGTGATCCCAGCACTTGGGAGGCAGAGACAGGAGGATCGCGGCTTAGAGGATAGCCGTAGCAACTCAGTGAGACCCTGTTTCAAAATTTAAAAAAAGGGCTGGGGGAATAGTTCAGAGGTAAAATGCCCCTGGGTTCAATCCCTAGTACCCCCCCTCCAAAAGGAGTGTATGAGAGGAAAATTGAACTAATAAATGCATTTCAATGGTCTTGATGCTATTGACTGCCTGGATACAGGTCTACCTGAAGTCCACCTCTGAACTTTTTAGTTACATGTTTCAATTTCTTCCTTCCTATTTCTTTTGTCTTAAGCTAGTTTAACTCAATTTCTGTCATTTTCAACCAAAAGAGTCCTGATTAATATATCACCTTATATGTATACCTAGTACTAAACAGGGGCATATCACATATTAAACATATTAATAGTAAATTAAATATCATGGGAATATATAATTAGTTTGTTTATTTTAACTAATGTATAAACTGTATCAAAACTATGCTAGATACTAGGGATAAAATTATCAATAAGACATAATATGGTTGCCTTACTCCATATTGGCCTTATTAATATTAAATATTATGTGACTACAACACTCCAATAGTTCAGTGAACTATTTCCTATTATATGCTAGGAGAATGATGTGATAAAACAGTGAACAAAGTGGATATGATTTCTTTCCTCATGAAATGTAACTCCCTGCTTCAGTTTCTTTATCTGTAAAATGAGTATGGCCGGGCATGGTGGTGCACGCTTGTAATCCCAGTACTTGGGAGGCAGAGACTGGAGGATCCGGGTTCGCGGCCAGCCTCATCTACTTAGTGAGGCCCTCCGCAACTTTGTGAGACCTGGTTTCAAAATAAAGTATAAAAAATAAGGCCAGGGGTGTAGCTCGGAGGTAGAACGCCCCTGGGTTCAATCCCTGGTACCGCAAAAAAAAAAAAAAAATGAGTATAATAGTAGTACAGGTTGAGTGTCCCTTAATAAAAATTCTTGGGACCAAAGCTGTTCAGATTTTGAATTGTTTCAGATTTTGGAATATTTGCATACACATAAAGAGATCTTGGAGATAGGATCCAAGTCTAAATAAGAGATTCACTTATGTTTCATATACATCTTACATCATCTGAAGGGAATTTTATTTTTAGTGTGCCTGTGTTTTAGTGTGAAACCTATCACATAAAATCAGGTGTAGATACCACTTTTGGTTTCATGGTGGCCATCAGAAGGTTGCAGATTTTGGAGCATTTTGGATTTTGGATTAGAAATGCTCAACCTGTACTACTTCCCAAGATAGCGGTGACTATATGAGAAATGTAAAGTGTATATAGAATAATGTCTGGCACATGATAGGTACCCAATAAATAGTAGGTAGTTGTTTTTAATACTAAACTTTTTGGATATTCAGGGGTGCTTTTAGTTTTTTAAAATTTGGCTGTTGTTTTCTACTGTTGGGGGGTGTCAGATAGAACTGGTTTGAATCCTGCTTCTTCCAGTTACGTTGGCAAATTACTTAATTTTTCTGAGTCTCTGTTTACTCATCTGTAAAATATCAAGTGGAATAGTATGCCTTCCTGGAGAAGGTAATAGCAGATACTCAATTATTATTATTAATCCACCCATGATATCATTGCTTGAGAAAAACAATGTCAGAGGAAATAGCAATAACTATTTTATTTTGTAAGTAGCATTCAGAATCACCTCCTAGGCCAGGACTCATACTTTTCACCAAAATATTCCTGGGAACAGAAGAGAGAAAATAATCTTGGAGGAGGAGTCGGGGGAGCCAATGACCCACAGTGGCCTCCTGCGAATGAGAAATCAATTTGTGTAAACCTGTAGGTTTTTTGCATCGCAGTTTATGGTAAATTCGGGCCTACTTTAACCTGAGGATGTTTTAAATTAACTGCCAGTTAAATTACTTCCAGTCCTCCTCTCCCTGCCAGAGCCTCCAGTACTCCAGTAGGAAATGGCAGGTTTATCCTGCAGCCTCCTGTACCACCTGCCCACCCACCCCAGCTGCTGCCTTTTGGGGCTCCTGCTCCAGTGTGCCACGCCCCGGGAGCATTGGAGCAGCAGCCGCAGGCTGGGAGCGATGCCCTCATCAATGCTGTGTCGCAGAGGGGTGGCGGAGGCCCCCTCAGTGCAGGAGTGAGAGCAGGGGCAAGAGGACCCAGGTCAGGCTGTCCTTGCCTAATTTGGTAAATTTGTGAAAGAGGCAACATATGTTATATAATTCGCGCCACCGAGATGAAGAAAGGGCCAGATAAAGCTGTGGGGGAAGTCCATCAGTCAGGGTGACAAATCCCCAGGGAACACCCCCCGCACCAGGCTGCACGGGGATGAGGGAATGACGCTGGAAGGAGAGGATGGGGATGAACCAAGCCGGGGTCCATAGGCCTCCAAGTGAGGAGGGCAGCTTGGCCATTGAGGGTGAATTGCCTGCATTTGGGGTACAGAGGGAATGAGAAACGTGAGCATCGTGCACCCCACAGCCTTTGAATAAGACCAGGGCGAGAGGTAGGAGCCTCAAGTTTGCTGGGTTTGACCTGGAGTCAGCTGCATGGGCCATATGGTTTCTCTGACCCATAAAAGTCACTAAGTGAGGAAGTAATTTATTGCTGGCGGTCCCTGTCCGCACCAGCGTATCCTGGAGTGTTCGCTTCATTGTTTCCTTAATAAGGGAATGGAGAGGAGCCGGGCTGTGTGCGCGGGGGTGGGATCCCTGCCCGGGCTTGGGGTTAATTTTGTTCTAACAGTTAGACAGGTTTGTTTGGGAGACGGGAGATGGGGAAGCCTGGATGCTCCTGCACAGCCCCTCACAGGGGTCTTTTCCTGCCCTGCAGCTCAGCAAATTGTGGGAGAGGAGGGCCAGGAACGAAAGAGGAAAAAGGGGTCATGAACTTCAAATGCATAACTTGGGATTTGCACCGACAGTTTGAAGAGAGGATATTTCATAAATGGCACATTATTCCGGAGCCTGGGGAAAGGGGCCGATTTGTTTTAACGAATTGGTGCCATAAAGGAGAGCACGTTTCCTCCCTGAACAGTGCAAACTGAGAAACATCAAAACAATGGCTGCTGATAACCCTTTCAATAGGAGCTGGCATTCCGGCGGCGGAGATTCCTCTACTGGAGAAGCTGCCCTGTTTAACAATGAGCTTCGCACAAAGGCTTTGAGAGGAGTCCGCGCAGCAGAGACCAGCCAGGAAAGCTGGCTGGTACGGTGGACAGAGTCTTCTCTTTCTTCTGCTTTTTAATAGCCCCGGGGCTTCCCAGCAATGATTATTTCAGTGACTTGCCTGGGTTGCTTGCCTCCCTGCTATCTGAAGATGCTATCTGTAAGGACTTGCAGTAGAAGCGTTGCTCCAATACAGCCTCTGATCTGCTGCTTCTGCTTTTAGTATAAAAACACATGTACTGGCGTCAGGAACACTTTTGACTTTCTGTGTTTTTCAGGTTGTGCGAAAACAGGTTTTGCTGAATTGCTACGTGGGCATTAAAACAAGCTCTCTCAGAGTCTGATTCCAGACTAATAACGGAAATCAGCTCCTGGGCCGACTGAACCCCGAGGTCACTTGTCAGTCCTTTTTGGCAGGTGGCATTGTAAGAAGAGGACCATGTGAAAATGAGTCCAAATAATACCCCCCAACACACATTTCACACAGCCTGCAGGACCTGTAGGGCCTCCCTCTTCTCTCAGGTTGAATCACAGTAGCCATGTCCTCTTGGGCTCCTGCCCAGGCATCAGGTAAAGAACCAGGTACCACCTGGAAGGGTTAGCATCTGGAAGGAGAAAACGAGCTCCAGCCACGTCCTTAAACGGTGGCCATTTGTGCTTGGAGGGTAGTCTGGGGAGGGAGCAGGGCTAGGAGTTACTTGTAGGATTCAGAGGCGAGGCATGTGGGTGTAGCTGTCCTGTGGGTCTGATTTAGCACTTGCAACCATGGCCCCTTGACCTTCCTGGTCAAGTAAAAAACCCAGGGCTATGGAGTCAGGTGGTCTGGGTTGCAATCCCAGGTTTACTACTTAGCTGGGTGAGTTTGGGCAAGTTTCTTAACTTTTCTGAACCCTAGTTTCCTATGCTGAAAAGCAGGTTCTATAACACCTACCTCAAATGGATTGTTGTGGAGATCAAAATGTGCGGCATGTATGGGAAGGACCTGGGATGTCGTTTGTGTGCGATCCGTCTGGGGGTCCTCTCACCCCTCCATAATGTGAGAAATGCGAAGTCCCATCCATTTAGTTTATCATCCCTCAACTCAAATTCATGTCCTCCAATTTTCTTTCTCCTAAATACTTTGTGGGAAAATTCTAAAAGCTTCCATTAATAAAATAAATGTATTTAGAAGGGATATTGTCCATGAACACCATAGCTTAAATTACTTTAGGTGCTACCTAGATTGATGATGACAAGGTAGGGGAAATGTAAGTGGGCAGCAGAGAGGAGACAGTGAAGGGTTTCCAGCCCAGGGACCCCGTCCTTGGCCTTGGGTGGAAGGGACTCAGGATGGTGTTGAATAGAGAGGGAGAAACTGAGGAATCAAGAACCGTGAGAAGATGGGAGGGAGCATGGTGGATGCAATGATGGGCATGGTATGGCTGTGAGCCCCAGAAAGGAGAAACTGCTTTTCTTCTGAGATACAGGGAAAGGGGGAAAGAATGGGAAACAGAGGAGAGAGAGAGAGAGAGAGAGAGAGAATGAATATGAATGAATATATATCCAGGGAAGAAAGGAGAAGACTGATCAAACCAGCTCAGTGGGTAGAGGGTAAAAGGTGAAGGTTTGGAGCCAGTAGACACAGATGTGCCCTGTCCCAGGCACTTGCCATTTTATCCTGAGCAATTAAAGTATTTCCAGTGAGTGTCAGTTTCCACACCTCCAGCGGGGATGATAATAGTTAATTTAAAGAGCTGATTATATGAGATACTGCGAGGTGCCAGTCCAGCCAGCTTCTCTGTTTCTCTTTCTCATCTTCTTCCTCATTGTTTGTTAACAGTGGGAGACTCTGATTGTCCTGGGGACCCAGAGAGGGAACAATGTTGAGAGGAGCCAGCGTGGGAAGGTAATAGCCCAAGGTCACAAGTGAGATTAATAGTGGCTTAGGTCCAGCATCCAGTGATGTCCCACAATGTCCCCAGCCCAGGAGCAGGAGCAGAGCACAGAGCCAGGAGAGGGGATCCAGGACTGGGGCCTGGCCCTCAGACCCGGTGGGTAGTTACAGATAGAACAGGCCGCTCCTGCAACCCACATTGCCAGCAGCTGCACAAGGGGCAGGCAGGGGGTCAGGTCCAGAGAGGGCTCAGGGATGAAGGCTGACCCTGTGGTGGGGAGTGGGAGGATGCTCTTAGGAAGGAGAGACCTCAGCTGGGTGCTTAGCAACGAAGCGGTCCAGAGATGCTAATGGGAAATGAGGTCATGATCCAGGGACTGCAGGGTCAAGAGGGCTGATGTGTTGTCAATAGGGAGGCTGAAGTCTTGAGAGTCCCTGGGTGGCCAGAAATAATACCTATTAAAGTTATCCAAGGATGCAGAACCTGGCATTAGGAGGGCCAATGGCCAAGAAAAGCCCCCATACCAAGAGACAGCCTTGCTAGACTTACCAAGTCCACCAGGTTGAGAGATATTTTTTGTTGGGGGCAAGATCTTCAGCGGAGGGAGAGGCGCACATTGTGTTTGCCTTGAAAATTATTATTTTTTTTTAAAACTGAGCCAACAATTAAATATATAAATGAAAAAAATCCTGATTTCTGACCTCTGTAGAAGAGGATTGCAGGAGTGTCTGGCAACCCCGTGTCTGTATTCCTACATGACAACTTTACTGTCCTCTTTAGGAAGTGATGGGATTTTTCAGTTTGCCACACTCCCCACACTTCCCTGTTGTTCCCAGTCCTGAGGTTAAGTGTCATTTGTTAGTTACCTTTGAATTGTTTTTCTGGCTCCTCTATTGTAGGAAAATACTTTTCTATATGTGTATAGCAATATACACCTAGAGGCATTTGAGTTTGTGACCTTGACTTGGAGCAAGGGCTGTGCCCACAAAGCAGGGCCCTGATCCAATGGCACAAGAGGGGACCCTAGTTGTCCCAGGAGCACCTTGTGGCCCTAGGACCTGGTAGAGAAGCCATATAGGGAGATAGAGTCCTGAGTCAGAAAGGGCTGAAGGAGGGGGAGGAAATGGGAAGATGTGGATCAGAGGATACCAAGTGGCAGATATGTAGTCTGAAATCTAACGTATAACTTGAGGACTATAGATAATAAAATTGTATTGTTTTAGGAATTTTTATTAAATAGATTTTCACTGTTATTGTCACATATACAAAAAGTAAGGATGTGTGATGATAGATCTGCTAATTTACTTCATGTAGTAACCGTTTTTTTACTATCTGTATGTATCCCATGACACCGTGTTATAAACATCAAATAAGCTACAGAGGTGTAGCTCGGAGGTAGAATGCCCCTTGGTTCAATCCCCAGTACCAAAACAACAAGACAAAAAACAATGTAAAATACACACAATAAAATTTATTTAAAAAAAGAAAACAGAAGCAACTGAAAGAGTATGATGGAATCTTACTAAAAAAAGGAAACCACTGTTCCTGGGCCACTTGCTTGGGGTCTCTTGAGCATCTCGTTCATTCAGAGTGGTTGTGTCTAGTCCCCTCCCTATCATGAGGTCTGAGCAGGTGGGACCAAGGGGCTTTGAAGATTCCTCTGGGTGCCTGCAGAACTGGGTCTATAAGGCCCCCACCCCATCTATTTATACTGGCAGGTTCATCTCCTAATATAGAAATGGAAAATATCAGATTTTCCACTTTCCAGACTCTCTTGCAACCAAGGCATGGTATGGGGTCCAATTCTAGCCAATGGGGTTTCCTGGTGGATATGGGGCAAGATTTTCTTCCCTGATAAAACAAGGCTTCTGAGAGGAGGTATCCACTTTCTTCAAGCCATGTTACTGTGTTTACATAGAACACCTAAGCCAAGACACCCGTCAGCATCTGTGCGAGGACAGACTCAAGAAGGAGCCTGCGCATGCAAAGGCTGGCAGAACAGAGAGCTGCCTAGAGCCGGGTCCTTGACGCCAAGCAACCTTGAAGGATCTGCCTCTGGAACATTTTTATGTGCAGCAATGCATTTTCTTGACTATTTAGGCTACTTTAAATGTAAGATCCTGTTATTTGGAGCTGAAAGCATCGTGATGGATAAAGATTTCATCCAGAGCTGGGCTTTTAATAGGGGCCAGAGGCCAGCATGTTGGGGGAGACTTCCAGCAAGTGGATCAATGTGGTATGTCTTCCTAAAGTGTCCATTTGCCTTGATGATAGCTTAAAAGTACTTTCATGTAAAAACAGACATGAATACTGGTATAGAGAATAGAAATTACCAGATAAGACAGGAGTCTTCCAGCTGTTTCCAGACAAGGACCCCAGGATCTTGGGGGTATTATAAGATGCAAATGAATACTGCTTCTCTTTCTGTTGAGCTTCAACATAAGATAACTCAAATTAAACTGCAGTTGGAGAGATTAAGTTAGACACAAGGAAGGACTCTGTCTATTGTGATTATTAAAGATTCTAAATTGGAAGAGAGACAGGACAATGGAGGTGTTGAAGCTTTGGCAGTTTTAAAGAGAGGAGCATTTAAGTGGTTTCAAATACAGTTGCGCCTGGACCAGTTTCCTCAGCTTTCTTGGTCCTTGTCAGTGCCTGGCCATTGTTTTGGACTTGTGAAGAATAATGATTTTTACCTCCCTCTTGGATGGTGACTGTACTCTAGACCCTCCAATGTTTCTGGGGTGATTTATCCTTTGTTTTAATTCAATATGATACTCAAAAGGCTGGAGTTTGCTTTAAGCTGTTACTATGAATGAAAGCAGAAAATTGCCAGGAGTCAGCCAAATGTTGAGACAGATTGTAAATACCTGTAGGGAAAGTATTTAAGCATTTCCGATAGGAAGGATACTGCGAGTTTTACATGCAAGGGCTCTGGATCAGAGCCCCAATCCCAGCCTTTCTTCCCACTTTGAGACTTAGACAAGGTCAGCACAAAGGATGTACTGTCCCCACTGGCATTTACATCACCACTTTATCTTGTTATTCCTGATTTCTTGCCAATCATACTGAGAATTTCTCAAGGGGAGTGAACAAGAATAAGCAAACCAGCTTTGCCTCCTTGACAGTGAAGAATAGAAAGAAAAGGCTCTCTCCCTGAGACAGGCTTTTCTTTTTCTTCTTTATTTTTGCTGTGTGTTTTAGCTTGACACTCTGTCTTTGACAACCCCGGGAGTCCAAGCTGATGAAAAGCCGAGTTAATTTTCTCTTCCATGGCTCAGCCTCATAGTAAGTCAGTTTTTTAAAACATGAGTTTTGGAGAGGCGTTGGTGTAGGGGATTGTCCTGTAAGACTTCCGCCCTGGGTTGCAAATCCCTATTCCAGGCCACTCAACTGAGGATGTGGCTGCCATCTTTGGCTCTGTCAGCAGTGGCAGGGGAGATGGGTGACAGAAGGAGGGTGAAGGAAAGATGGGGGTGCCCCAGGAGCATCTGCTCCCCGTTTTGAAGAATGTTCTCCTGTGCTAGCTTGTTCTTCCAGGCTGGATCTGTTCTGCCCCGGCACATTCTATTCCAGAGTTCAGCCTCTTGGCAAGCCCGAGTGGGTCCATTCTTCCTTATCCACTCATTCAGTCTTTCAACAAATTCATTAAGCACCTAATCGTTGCAACAGCTAACACTCTGTGAGAGCTTTCTCACGAGGAGAAGTGGGGTGGAGTGGTTAGGAGCATGGAGCCCCAAGTCTGATCACTCGGGGTTGGATCCTAGTTAGCTTAGTGAGCTTTTTACTGAATCTGGGTTGGCCCTGGGATAATCACATCTTGCTGCCTCCTCCTCCTCCTCCTCCTCCTCCTCCTCCTCCTCCTGTTTTTGTTTTTGGTACTGGGGATTGAACTCAGGAGCATTCTACCTCTGAAAAACACCTCCAACCCTTTTTATTTTTTATTTTGAAACAGGGTCTTGCTAAGTTGCTGAGGCTGGCCTCAAACCAGCGATCCTCCTGTCTCAACCTCCCAAGTACCTGGATTACAGGCATGTGCCACTGCGCCCAGCTCCCACCAGCTTCTGGTGAGGGTCAAAGGAGGCATGGTGCACACAGCTCAGCCTGGTGCTGGTAGAAGGTCATTGGAATCACTGTTGCTGGTGCTGTCATTGCCACTGGTGTTCAGGGCTCACCAGCATGGTGGCCTTTTCATGGAGTTCTCCTTTCTTGGGCATTTTCTTACTTTTTTTTTTTTGGTACTGGGGATTCCACTCAGGGGCATTCTACCTCTGAGCTACATCCCCAGTACTATTTTATTTTTTGGTTTGAAACAGGGCCTCACTAAGTTGTGGAGAGCTTCGCTAAATTGCTGAGGCTGGCTGTGAACCTGTGGTCCTCCTGTCTTAGCCTCCCAGGTACTGGGATTACAAGCCACCATGCCTGACTCTGCTCACATCAGTGAGCTACCAGGGGGACATTCAACACCTTCCAGCACTATATTTAGTGCTGTGGAATGACAAAACTCACTGGGCCTTCTCGGGGGTCTTCTGTCTAAAGGGAGCTAAATGCCACTATGCAACATCGGACCAGGCATGGTGTGACCAACTTGTGTTAACTGGCGGGAGGGAGCCAGAGGAGTGGAGTGTTAGGAAGGGGAATGAGACGGCCCCCTCTTATCTGCAAAAGAACCCTAGGTAAGTCATCGCCCCTCTTGGGACCTCACCTTCCCATCTGTAAAGCCAGGGAGTTGGTCAGCATTTTTCAAACTTTTCATACCAGGACTCACAGGAAGAAGTACCCACAGTTTTACTTTGTGACCCTCAGAACCACAAACATAATTGAAACAAAAGTTTCATGAAAAATACTTGTCCTTACTACGTGAAATTCTGTGTTGTCTATTTTCTTTAAAATGCCAGTTATAACCCATTATATTGATTTCCTGACCCCCTAATGATTCAGTCTGAAAACCCCTGACTAGATGTTTCCCAAGGGGCTTTTCAGCCTGTACTTTCTATAATATTAGATCCTCAGAGGCTTTATGGGTTTAAAAGAAGGAATAATTAATCTTCTAAGGTAATGACTGGCTAGCGCCCAGCTAGATTAAATAAAAAAATTTATATATATGCTTGGCTCCCATACCAGTTTTCTGGAATTCCAGGGCATGGTCTAATGGAAAAGAAGTCTAATTGTTGAGATTCATTTGCCGGAGCATGAAGAGGCTAGGAACAGTAAAAACTCACACTGCTCATCGGATTTGTGTTTTCATTTGTGGAAAAGAGAAGAAAGAATCCTGTCATTAAAGTTCTCTCCCGAGTATGGGAATTCTGGAAAGAATCCACTCTTCTCAGAACATTAAAAAAAAAGTCAGCTTGTCTTAATCCCTAAATGGGTATGGTCCCTGTGAATGAGGGGACTTGGGAGAAATGACTTCCCTGCCTATGTAAATGTTTGTTTTTGCCCTAATGTGTTTGTCCCTTTGCTTGACTGCTCAAGAGATAGTCATCTGGAAATACAAACTTCTGAAGAACAAACAAAGCCCATCACCCAACCCCAAACAAAACACCAGCCTGCACCCTCCCACGCACCCCCTTCCCGAGGCCACCCTTCAGGCACAGAGAAGCCCCCATTCATCAGTGTCCCCTGTGGGACCTTGCTCTGTGAAAGGGCTTTGGAGCACCCAGGAGGGTCTGTGAAGCACCTTCCTTTTGTCCAGAGTCCATTAGAAGACTCTCTCTTTTTTTTTTTTTAGTAGGTGGCTCTCCCTTTCTCTTTGTACGCTAAGGAAACTTCTGGAATTCTCAGTAACTTCCTGAGATCTATAATTTTGTAAACTCCGAGCCTTTCAAAGTGCTCCCTTCAGTCTGGAGTGAGGACGTGATCAACACTGGAGGAGCCAGCCCCTTTGGGAAAATGTCAGTCCAAAGGGTCACGCGTGCGGCTTTGGTTTCAGGACTGCTTTCCACTCTTCTCATCTGTTGTCTGCCTTCAGTTTGGGTTAAGAACACAGGATTTAGCCGGGCGTGGTGGCGCACGCTTGTAATCCCAGTACTTTGGGAGGCAGAGACCGGAGGATCGGGGTTCGGGGCCAGCCTCAGCTCTCTCTCTCTCTCTCTCTCTCTACCTACCTAGTGAGGCCCTCCGCAACTTTGTGAGATCCGGTTTCAAAATAAAGTATATAAAAAAAAAAATAGGGCCGGGAGGGTAGCTCAGA